>UZAN01057999.1:913-12376 GCA_900618425.1 Echinostoma caproni
TAGCATAAGTTTGGAAAAAGAAAGCTCCACGCTAGGTTCAACTCAAGCTTAAAGGTCTGAACCGATTGAAGTGACACTACTGTTGCCGGAAGCCGATTCCAGCCTAGTACTACTCTATCTGATAAGTGGTGCCTGATTTGCAGTCGGCTGCTTGACCACTCCAGAATGTACGGATGCCCAAGGAGATCTCTATCTTCCTTCAGGCAGAACATGTGACCCATTGGAGAACTGTTGAGCTTTCTGGATATTTTGAACGTCACAATCAGTTCCCCTCGTAGTCTGCGCCTTTTGAGGGAGAACAGGTTTAGTGCGAAAAGCCTTTCTCTGTAGCTTAGCTGCTTTATTCACCATACCATTCTGGTAGCGAGCTTTTGGAATTGCTCCAGTCCCTGGATATTATTACAGATAAATGAGGCCCGCGCTTGAATACAGCATTCAAGTTTTGGACGAACGAAGCCTGCATATAACCGAATGAAGACTTCGTCGCTTCTGTTTTTATGGTGGTTTTGAGACAGAATAATGCTTTGCGGGCCTTTGAAGCTGCTGCGTCGTATGCTGCAAATAGGACGAACTTGCATGTTACTCTAACCCCTAGGTTTGTCGTACTGCTCTTCGACGGTAGGGGTTCCGGGATCCCAGGAGAGTCGGCGACGAAGATTGAAAGACCTGCAACGCTAGAAAGCATGTGGATTTCCAGCGCGTTGAGTAGAAGACCCCATTTGGCTGACAATCAACATATTTTCTGGATGTCAGCTTGGACGGTGTCTAGTAGGCTACTGTTTCTTACCAACTTAACGTCGTCAGCATAGAGGGAACAGGGAGTTTCAAGGCCTGCGGTGATATCGTTCACAAAAATGAGAAAGGGTAGTGGCGCAAGTATGCAGCCTTGAGGCAATTTGCTAGTGGGGAGCCAGCGTCCGAGTGAGCCTCTCGGACTTTGACGGGGAAAGAACGAACGTGAATGAACAGAAGGTAAGCTTGAGATTGGGGCTTTGAGACTTCGAATAAACACGCTAATAAGTAGGAACGAGGTCTAAGTTTACCAATCGAAGCAACAGTTCGGTTCAGTTCCCACAGGAAGGTTTGTGGCTCTTGCCAAATTCGTGTGTTTTCTGAGAGTTTCCTTGGCTTCCGACACTTCGATATGCAATTTTTCTAAAAGGTAGAATGGTGTGGTGCAGTATCACATTCTTGGTTGCTTACTCCGGAGAAAACCGCTATGCAACACTCATCGAGTGCGGTTTTAAACGCATCTACAGTACTGCAGCTTACAACTGCAGGTCAGGGTGGATCCCAGAACGTGCGGCTGTGGCCAGGTACCGTCAAGATTCTGGCACCGATGAGGTGCGATTGTCTTCTCACAGTGCCTCGACAGCGTATCTTATGTATTCGTCGTCGTTCTTCGTCTGCGAAAGAGTAAGGATGTTAGACCATATACTCTGTCAGAAGGACCAGTTATTCGACTTGTGCAGGCTCAGATCGCTAACCGATGTCGCACACTAGCCCTTGTGATCGATCCTTTCAATTAAAAGATTTGGAGAGGGTACCCCATTATTATGTCAAAAGTAGAGCACTATTTAAACGTGAGATTAAAGAGTTAATAGAGTAAAGCAAGAGAAAAGGAAACCAAATAAGTTCGGCGTCCAGAGCGGTCAGGTCAGGTCAGATCAGGTCAGGCCAGGTTGCCCTAGACTGGTGGTAGCCACGGGCCAATCAAGCGTCTAGAATTGCCACGGTGGTGTGCTAACGAGTGTGCATCTACATCTTCAATTAATTGGTTTCTCCGTCTATCTGCAAAAAGAGAGAAAGAGAAACCTTACTTCTCGCCGTGTCGGCGATAGACTTTTAATTTGAAAGCGTTCCATATTGCACAAAATAAATTTTGAACCTAACATTCGTACTTTGTTTAGTACACCTCTTATCCAATGCCATTTTGAAGGCGCGAGTACTAGGCAGGTTGACTAGTTCCTCAGGCAGTCTATTTCACCTCTTTACCATTCTATTGCTGAAGTAGTTGGACCCCACACCCAACATACTCCCTTCCTTCATCAGTTTATCCTCGTGATCCCTGGTACAGGCATACTGGGCATCAGTGACGAATTTCTCTGGTGGAATCCGAGAGAATCCTCTCTTAATTTTAAATGGCTGTATAGAGTTTCTTCTAATTCGCCTTCTTTCTAGCAAAGATAGATTGAGGTCTCTAATCCTGTTTCCTATGATTTACCTCCCCATCTCTCTGCCATTTCTGTAGCTAGTCTCTGCACTTTCTCCAGGCAAACGGAGTCTTTTTGTGCAGACTTGCCCAGGCTTGGACGCAGTATTCTAGATAGGTTTTTTCTATTGCTTTGTACAACAGGACAAAGATTACAGGTCTTTTTCAAGATACAGGCGATCTAAGCCGGATAGGTTTTCCTCTTGCTTTGTGGGCCGCGATTTCAAATTGGCTTTTCCAATTAATGTCCGAAGTCATTTTTAACCGAAGGTCCTTGGCAGTTTCTACCGGTTTGATTTTGAAAACTCCACTCGTTCCAAAAGCTACTTATGAATCTTTTTCCTTGGATAATACTTGACACTTAGCCGCATTCAGTGCCAAATCCCATTTATTTGACCACTCAGTTACACGTTCAGTGCATCTCGCCGGGTTAGCCCTGCAACTCGATCCCACCACCTTCACGTCATCTGCAAAGACAAAATAAGGTGAATTGGTTAATCCCGCTAAGTCATTTCTGAATAAAAGAAAGAGTAACGGTCCGAGAGCCGAACCTTGAGAAACTCCACTGGTCAATCGATTGACCGGAAAACTGGCCTCACCTATCCTCAATGCGAAGGTTCTATTTATGAGGAAATCGGTTAAGCACCTATGCAGATTTCCTTCCATTCCAAAGCTTTTGAGTTTATGAACGAGCAATTTGTGGTTCACGCGTGCAAAATTGTGCAATGTTATTCGCTGTGTCAATATTGTGATATCGCTCGACAGAAAATTCAACAACCTTTCCAACGAGCCTTGATTGAACTTTCTAAATTCAATTTTAAGCATTCTACGGATCCATCTGTGCAGTTCAATACAATCATTGCTGCCACTCGCAGTCGCACTTGTGTCTGTTCCACTGCGGCCAGAAAAGCCGATCAATATTCCCAAAGTAACCTTTGTCATTGTTCTGTGTACTTGTGACCTCCACTGATCCGGACAACCGAACGACCGAGACAACTTCTCTCGCTTCACGTGACCTCTTTTCACATTTTGTCAGTCTCGCCGCTCGATAAAGTGCAGAAATGGGATGTCGCATAGTGTCAACAAGTGCCGCTTCAAGTGTTTCGACGGACTCGGGAGTAGACAGGCCTACGGAGTTGTAAGAAAGAAGTTAAAATGGGGATTTTTTGCACACACTACTCAAAACGCCTTCACCTTTCATGTGCCAAACTCTTGGTAAAACAGGCAAAACAGTTAGCCACTCAGCCAGGACGTATATGGCTTTGTACAGAATGTGCGGAAATGCCGATTGTAAAATGCATCACTTGTATCATACACAAGTACCAGAAGCTATTGCCAGGAGCCGAAGAAAGAGCGAATTCAAAAATCGCCACACTTGTGGCAAAAATAGCAGACTTAAGCTCACGGATCACACCAGCTAGCTCTATCCGGAAACCCAGCAAACGACCGAAATGCCCGAAACACACACACCATGGCAGGGGACGCAGACGGCTGAACTCAGCGTGACAAAAAAGCAACAGTAGAAGCACCTGCTACCACGGAACTCACACACACCCAGTGGCCTCTCTTACCTGCTTCTTCAAAGACAACAGCTCTGCCTACCAGCTCGTCACAGCCAAAAAACTCTCTAACCCCCATAACGCCGACCACTGTTGTGAAAGTTGCCCCTTCGTATGCAGATGTCATTTACACTCCACTTAGAAAAGCAGCTCCTGCAGCTGCACCACAGCGGAAGAACCCGAAAAAGTGGGCAAGGATATCGTCTACTGCATGGGTTGGAGCGTGTACAACGTGCTGCCACTAGACTCGTTGTTTGACTACCCGGGGCTACTGGTCTGTTCCCAATTGTTTATCGACGCCTGTAGTAAGATTATTTTCCTTTCCAACATTATTTCCCTGACTCATGTAAAGACCCTATTTTGTTTTATTGCCCTCCGTTTCGAGAACACAAATGACCGCGAACCTGACACAATTTCCGGTGAGTTGTATCGTGCGCTTTGTTCTCTGTACACCTTCCACTGCAGGTTACATTACACTACATACGCTCGTACCTGACTTTGTTCTCAATTCACACTTGCTCTGGGATTCGTTCGATAAGCCCGATTGATTGGATTCGTAGACACGTGTTGACTTCGGCCCAACTTAGCGTGCTAAATTGTTGAGCCCGAGTTCAGTTACCCCCTTTCTTTTTAGTACGCCACTGTCTGCAAGTTTGGAGTGAGTCCGCTGCCCACACACAGCCATTCTTTTTGTAATTTTTGTCTTTGACGCATACCGGTGTTATTTATTTAATTTATTTTTAACGGTTTTACTCTATTTATTGTCCTTTTCCGCTAAGCCAAATTTTGCTTTCGAACTTCTATAGAAATACGTACACGTATACGTATCCCAGTACTTCAATTTAAACACTGTTTATGGACATTATATTATTTAATCATTGGGGTATACCTCACCAGTACCTTGTTCTTCACTGTCGTTCGGGCATTTTCCTCCCAACTAGCTTGTTCATTTTTCCCCGCATTCACCCCTACGTTATCATGTTCAATCAATATTCTGAGGGTAAAGAGCATAGAGCCATGACAGCGAGTCAAATCGAGCATATTGGGCCTGGAAGTTCGGCTGCCCGAATCTATTCCCGAGGATCCGGGTATCTGGCTGGCCCAAGTGGAGGCCCAGTTTAAGGTGACCAACCAGCTAGCCAAATTTACGCAACTCGTAGTTTAGCTCCCGAGGTCTATGGCCCCCGGTTTACGCGATATAGTATGCAACCCCCACCAGACCGACCTTACGACGCTCTCCGCGATGCGATATTGGGCAGATTCGGGATACCCGTAGTGTGTCGCCTCAAAAAGCTGCTAGGTGGCTTGCTTCTGAGGGACAACGGTCTCGACACCCCGACCAAACTTCCAAGTTATATGCAGTGTCAGGCCGCTAGTTTAAATATCAATGAGAACATACTCCGCCTGTCCTGGTTACAAGCTCTACCAGTGTTTGTCGTCCACATTGCAGTATTTTGGCCAGCAGTACACGCTTACGGAACTAGCCGAGATGGCCGACAGGGTATACGCTGATCAGATGTCGGTCCAATCCTATACACAACCAGCCCCACCGCCGCACTCCACTGACACCGCCGAGCTAGTTGCCTGCGTTAAGGCGTTAGTTGCACAGGTGCAGGCGTTCACTTTGTCTCGCGACCGTCCACGACAACGCCATCGCACGCGCTCCAAACATAGGAGCCGCATCCCCGGCGCCCACGATTTCGATCACCGTCGAACGGGATTTGCTGGTATCACCGCCGATACGGTGATGGCGCAAAGAAGTGTCTCACACCGTGCACATATACCCCCAGGTCGGGAAACCAGTAAGCCGATCGGCCCAGGCAACGACTGTATCCGGCTCGCCACAACCAAGTCGCCTGTTTTTCGTCACCGACCGAATTACCGGGATACGTTTCCTGGTTGACACAGGCGCACAGGTCAGCGTCATGCGCCCCCGTCCCGCTGACCTCCATCGTCTCTCTACCGTAGAACTGTCACTGCGAACCGCACACTCACCAAAACCTACGGTGAGCGTTCACTCACACTGAACCTCGGTATTCGCCGTAGTTTAACCTGGGCGTTCAACTCAAGATAGCCTGTGCTGAATTTCAGCACATGCTGGATCTCGGCATCATCTGCCCATCCTCCAGCCCTTGGGCTTCACCATTACATATGGTCCCCAAGAATTCCTCTGGCGACTGGAGGCCGTGTGGCGACTACCGCGCTTCCAACAGCGTCACCACACCAGATCGCTACCCTATCCCTCGCATCCAAGACCTGACGGCTAGTTTAGGGGGAGATAAGGTATTTGGCAAAATCGATCTGGTACGCGCGCATCACCAAATTCTAATGTACCCCGAGGACATCCCCAAGACCGCGGTGACCACACCGTTGGGTCTTTTCGCATTCCTGCGCATGCCTTTTGGTCTGCACAACGCCGCTGAAACGTTTCAATGCTTCAACGATCAAGTTTGCCAAAGTTTAGACAACACCTTCGCCTACCTGGATGACGTTTTCGTAGCCAGAGCCACTCCTGAGGAGCACGAGCAGCATCTGCGTGCCCTCGTTCTGCGTCTCCATCAACACGGCGTTACCATAAACGCCGTTAAATGCTCTTTCAGCGAGTCGAGTGTCACCTACTTAGGTCATCGCTTCTTTGAAGCTGGCGTCGCCCCACTGGAGGATAAGGTACTAGCCGTTTCCAAGTATCCGGAACCTACGTCGCTCAAGCAGCTCTGACGATTACAGGGGCTAGTAAACTTCTACCGGCGTTTCATCCCAAACTGCTCCACCCTTATGCAACCTCTGACAGATCTCTTGCGCGGCAATCCTAAGCACTTTACGTTCACCGACAGCGCGCGCGCAGCATTTAACGGCCTGAAACAAGCCATCTTCAACATGGCTGCTGTCTCACATTACGTTCCGGGAGCCCCTCTAGCGCTCATCACCGATGCATCCGACGTAGCGGTAGGGGCGCTCTTGCAGCAGCAGTTCGACACCTGGAAAACCGCTCGCTTTCTTCTCGAAGCGGTTGCAACCTTCTGAATCCCGATATAGCAGTTTTAGTCGCGAGCTGCTCGCCATCTACCTCGCGATACGGCACTTCCGACACATGCTCGAAGGCCATTCCTTCGTGATCTTCTTCGACCACAAGCCCCTCGTCTATTCCACCCTCTCAACCTCCGACAGGTACTCTCCCAGAGAGGCTCGTCACCTGGACTATATCACTCAGTTCAATTAGGATATCCGACGTCTCAGGTGAGCACAACCCTGTCACCGATGCCTTGTCCCGCAACCATCTCATCATCCCTCATGATAATGTAGACCTGTCGAAAATTGCCGAGGCACAGACATCCAACTCTGAGCTGGAGACTCTTAAGAGTAAAAGCTCCCTAAAGCTGCAGCTGGCCCCCCTCACCACTTCCAACGGTAGCATCTGGTGCGTTTGTTGTACAGGCACTCCCCGCCCAGTGGTGCCACAACCCTTTAGGAAGCAGGTCTTCAATACCTTGTACAACTTGTCGCACCCCGGTATCCGTGCTTCGGTAAAGTTAGTCGCTCAACGCCTCGTCGGGCCCAAAATGAATCGCGACGTAGCTACTTGGCCGTGCACGTGTTTAGAGTACAAACGGAATAAGGTTCATTGTCACACTAGGACCCCCCTAGATGTTTTCAACTCTCCGACTGCACGTTTCCAACACGTGAACGTCGATCTGGTAGGCCCCCTGCTGCCTTCTGGAGGTTTCACATACCTCTTGACCTGCATAGAACGCTTTTCGCGTTGGTACGAGGCGATCCCACTCCCAAACTGCTCCGCTGATGCCGCTGCCAAGGCGTTCCTGGAGCGTTGGGCTGCTACCTACGGATGCCCCGTGACTGTTACTGCTGATAGAGGTTCCCATTTTGAGGGAGTTTTCCAATTCCTACTTAATACACTAGGTTGTACTCACGAAGACCATTTTACCAATGACATTTTTCTGTACTGAATATTTCATCCCATTGGTTTTCTTCAGTAAACTAACCTCTGTTTCTATGACACCTTATCTGCTTCTGGGAGAAAATCAACCTACAGTTACTAATGTGATTCTTTGCTTCAGTTGCAACCGTGATTCCTGATCCGTAATCCCTACTTAATTCGATTACTAACTTTCTATCCTCTTATGAGCGATGTGAAACCGTGTCGACTGATACTACGTGGATAATTTTTTTGTACTAATAGTGCAAGTTGCAGTCTTCGAAATGGTAATCGGATAGTGTGAACTCGGATGTGGATTAAGACCAAGGTGACCAAGACAAGCAGTTGCTTCCATTCGACAGATTATGCAGATAAGTATCACAAGCGTCAAACAATCGTTGTTTTACTCATCAATGTCAGTGCTCGTTTGTTTGCTTTCTTGCATTAAGTTAATCCAATTGACTTTATCCGAGATCACACAATTGGTCGGGAAATCTGTGGCTCAATCGGGTACCTTAAAGCTATATCGCGGTAAGTGAGTAATCCTTACACGATCACCACAGCGTCCTGCCCCAAAGAATTCCTTGTCAATTTGACATGTTTTGCCCAGTGATCTCCTAAGCGTTGCACTGGTTGAGGCTTCTGATTATGCCGATCGAACGGTCAAGAACTGCAAAGCGCGCCTACACAAGCAGACGTCAAGACTGAAGAGCTGGGTTCTATGATCAGAAAGCTACAACCCTTGGCAACGAGTACACACCGGCTTATATGTGGGCCGTTCCTCGTCCGTTATCATGTACTGGTGCTCATCAATTCGTACTCAAGTGATCAGAGGTGTTTCTAACCAGTACACCCTTGTATATACGACTTAGAGTCGAAAAGAAGTTCCACATGTTTTGTTGATCAAAGATGGATCACAGTCGTGTGCTGCAGAGATAAAAACGTGGCTGGACAGTATTGATTGCCGACATCTGCACAGAGCACCACGTAAATCCTGTTCAAACGGCGCAGCGAAAAAATTGCTAAAACCGTTGAACAGCACCAATGCACCTGCTAGTTTGAAAACAATCTCAGAGTTGGTAGCACTCCTGGACAACTTTTTGTTGCTATACCAAAATGCGGTACATGCCACCGCCACAGAGAATCCAGCGAGACTATTCGAAACAAGATGTTTACGATCCTCATTACAACGACTTGATTCGGGTGACGTCCTGTACTTCGAGGGAAACAACCTGAGATCAGCAAGACGAATCGTCACCAAAACGGCTGGCCCGGATTCCAAGTGAAAATCGACGGAATAGATCAAAATCAGGTTGAACCAATACGAGCAATTAATTCCATTCGGAAGATCATGCAGATAAATATTGCAAGCGTCAAATAGCCGTTGGTGCATTGTTCAGTGTCTAATCGACAACAATATCGATCATTTGGTTGCTTTCCTGTATTCAGTCAAGCCAATTGATCCCACTCGAGATCACAGGATTGTTTAGGAAATACGTTTTCTAATTGGCTACCTCAGAGCTATTTCGCGGAGAGTGTGAAATCGTTACACGATGAACAAAACATCCGTGCTCTCAAGTGTGTTCATGGTAAATTTCACTTGCTTTGCGCCGTGATCTTCTTAGCGTTGCACTGGGGAACCATGGCATCGGAGACGGAGACGGTTCCAAATTGCTAGAGTTGTCCAATTCTTCATGGGGCTCTGAGGCACCGATAGTTCGCTTGTCTCTGGAATGTGTCCGTTCTAACATTCCGTCTATGGATAGATGTATCTGGGGCACAGGTCGTTGCCCCTGAAGTGTGTCACATTGGTAGAATCCGTACATCGGAGAGAAAACCTATAACAATATAACTTAACCAGATTTACAGGATTTTCCGTGGTTGTCGCATGTGTGGCGTTTCGGGAGTACCGTAAAAATTATGCAGAAAAGCCTCCGCGTCTTGTATTGAATTCGGATACGCGATGCCGGTACACTTTGCACTGTTTACAATAGATACACATCTGGACCACGAAAACAGGGATTTCGTGGTGCTCTCTGAAAATATCAACATCTAAATCTATCAAGCCAAACTTTTATCTCTGTGGCACCGAACGAGTAGGATAAAGAACTGTATAGTCGTCAGAGCTATGCACTCACTCATTCTGTTGTACTTCATTCGAAGGAGCTATCTGCGTACTTTTTGATTCAATTATGTTAATAAATCATTGGAAATTTTAAAATTTTGACATCCGCGTGAGTGATCATACATATTTTTATTATGATTTTCAAAATATTCTGTGAAAATCCTATGGGATATGATCAGCTTTAGCTCTATGAAATGGTCCGTAACAAAACTTTGAATTGACTTTTAATTTGAAACATCCAACTCGAACACCGGATTTTATCCGAGCTACTCGATTCAGGTAGTTTGGGTCCATACGTAGCAAATTGCGCTTCTCCCTCTCCAAGAACGTTTTCTGGCACCCATTCCGCTTCTGCATATGTTATATTTTACCCATTGTTCTTTTCGATGTATGTTAAACAATTTCCCATTCCTCCTGCATTCAATGGCTGTTTTAGGTTGCAAAGCATCCACCCCGGACGAGGCTTCAGAAATTTAAAGCAAGCTAAACGACGTTCTTGCTTGGTCGCTGTCACATGCCCCCTATCATTGAATACCTCTAAATGCCAGGACGTTGTGTTTTCCCTCTTGGCTTACGTACCATATTCAGCCCTCACAGATAGGTTCCCCACCCTCTCTGTCAATCAACAACCCGTACGGAATCAACAATAGTGAAACACCTTGGCGTCACCTTATCACACAATTTATCATGGTCACTGCATGTTCAAAACATTTTGTAAAGTTAGAAAACTTTCATATTTCTCACTCCAATTGAGAATACTTTCTAGTTCCCATAAGCTGATTGTTAGATTTGTGAATACATGCGTGCTACCCCACTGGTTGTATTGTTCTCCAATAATTTTTCCCGGGATGTTGAAGAAAGACTTTTATTTACTGGCGAGATCTCTGAAACACATCTCTAAATGTAGTGGTATTGTCAGGGATAAACTCGCGGATTCTATTATACACAGACACCCACAAGCATGCGAAAAGTTTAACGCCAAAACACTCTCAGACACTCACCACCCATTACACAACGAATTTTCACAAGCTGTATCTACATCATCCACACACACAAGATTTAAACTTTTATTTGCTCGTACCTCTGCTTATCGTAATTCTGTTCTGCCATATCTAGCACGTCTACTTATTGACAGAAAATTTCCACAGAATTGCGCAAACGCTTGCTTCATTGACAAACACAATCTACTGCTTTTAGTTTCATTACGTAATGATTTTATAACTATGAATCCACAAATGTAGTGTGTAAATGCTGAAACTTTACCCATCCGGGTGCATGAAGCTACCATTGAATTGACTTGATTTGAATAGTGATTTCTCTTCACGCTTCATATTGCTGTGGGTTTGAACCCAGCAAAATGCCTCTCGATATTGTGCTGAAGTCGATCTATTGTGAGACATCTGCATTACTTGATATCGGTAAACCATAGTTGAAAATACTGAACCAAATACGACTTAATTGTTCCAAACTGGTCGATGACAATGGAGTGAATATATGATTACTATCACAAAGGTGAACGCAACTTACACCAATCCGTCGACTCACCACTGACTGACCACGGTTGATTGTTGTCTTGCGGAAGCACGTATGCCGGATGATTTATCAACCAGATGTTTCAATCCAGTTCTATCTT
>UZAN01058003.1:2170-12371 GCA_900618425.1 Echinostoma caproni
TGTAAGATAAAAATAAAGTTGGAGAAGACAGCGGTTTAAAACAGGAAAAAAGACAGAACTAACTGGTAAGTAAAACGCTGTCTGAGCGAGATATATGATAGAGTTTATCCTGGATGAATAGTTGCGATTTATTACTTTGGGGTCCCTGTGAGAAGGAATGCGTAGAACAGTACGCCAACAATTTTGCTCGGATTTAAAATTAACCCCCGTTGGGCTTAGAAGAAAGATTGTCGGTGGAGAAGCTTAAATCAGAGGAACGAGTTACCACAGTACAAAATCATCTACTAATTTCCAAACGTGGGCAGAACAGATATATTGCAAATGTGTGAGTATGCAAAAGTGAGTTTGGCGACACCACAACTCCTCGGAGCATTCCCAGGATTTTTATTACGGGGTAAAATGAAGTCTTTCCAAATTTGTTCTCCAGCAATAAAACAGTTTGAGAATTTAGCCAACGTTTTCTTCGGTGGTGGTAGTGATATGGTGGTAGTGATCGTCACCAAATTATCTCCCGGAAGAAGTCGTGTTCGAAACTCACTACTACCGCTTCTTGATCTCCGCATTTTCTGTGTGTGCGTTGTGTAGCAACCCTCCGATTGACCGTTAACTCCGGTTCTTGAAAACTATATCGTGGCATATTCAATAATAAGAACTAACATGAGAGATAAAAACGTAAGCTGAAAAGCATTCAAGAGATTTCAGGCTTTTTCACCAAAATGCATCGGGGTATGGGATGTAAAGCCTAAGAATATTCAGGGAACGCAACCCGGAAGGATTCAACAGAGATACTTAAGGCCTTTGAGAATCAAATGAATAAAGTTGGAAGTTGCATTCAAAGTGGATCCGCTGAGCTAGAGTGGGAACTGAGAACTGGTTCGGATCACTGGGAGTGCTCACAGACTGTTGAAGTCGACTGTGGATGTCTCTTTTAGTCAAACAAAGGACAGGAGATGTCTAGGCTTTTGGGGATTGGGATTTTTGTGATCGACTTGCGGCAGTCTGGGTTAGTAGAAATGTAAATTGATTCATTTACAGTGAAGGTGATTGCCGCATCTGGGAAGGTGAGTTTAAAAAAACGGTTGGTGCATTCAAATTTAAGAACATTAAAAAATATTGTGTGACACATAAGCAAGAAAGTGATGGAAATGAATATAACAGGAATGCGGGATCGAGTGTCAACATGGACATCCCGTTCTGACCGTACTTTCTTTAGTTCAAAGAGAAGCGCGATGCGGTGCCAAAAGTGCTTGCTGTTACCAGTCCTCAGAAAACAATCCAAGAGTAGTAGGTTTAATTCATTTGCTGTTGATTAGTCTGGACACCGTCCTGACCATTTCTGCATTAAGTTTCATAGAGGAGAAGTTATTCTTCCGTTGGACTGATGGAGACTTTTAACGAATTAGCAGAATCTATAAATGAAAATAACTGTTTGATGGAACACAGAGACATACGAGGATGATGCTGACGATTTAGCAAATGGAAGCCATAAATGGAGAAGTCGTTCTAAGGTACTCAACGGAGTGGGCAATATTTTTGAGGGACATGATTCGAATGATAAATCTTTATGTGTTCAGATAATGAAAGATTTGTGGACACAATATGGATATAATTCAGATAGAACTAGGAGTAAACAGTGGTTACCATTGAATACCAATGCTTTTTCTGATTAATACAGTGAGCTGAGTCTTTGATGATTACCCTGTCCATTATTGAGTCATTTCTTGTGTCAAAGTGATAAATTTCGGTCAAACCGAACTATTGAAGAGAGGATAAGTACTGGTATGTTCCAAATATTATGCATACATTGACAGCCAAAAAAGGACAGTTGAATAAATGAATCATAAAGTGACATAAGGTCTGATTATATGCAGATAGATTCTATGTACAAGTTGACTGAAGTTGTGTGAGGAAGACAGCAAATCCCCAGGTAATATTGGAAGGCCAGAAATTCAGGACATTTGGAACAGTACTAGGAATTGACACGGGAGTCATCACAACAACGACGAATGTGATAACATTGCCTGTATTGATCTTATCTCCAGTTGCCTGCTGATTTCGAAGAACTTCATGTGATCCATGGCATTCCGTCTTTTCATTGATGAGCTAGGGTTGAAGCACACAGATGATCCAAGTGTTTAGGAGAGCTCGCGATCAAGGGACACCAGTTGGATGACTCTATCATCGTGGAGCATTCGAAGTACTATGAGGGGTGAAGTCAGAGTGCTATACACATCCTTGTAACTCTTTTCGTAGAGCCTGAACTCGCGCTCCGTTGGCTTACGGGAAAACCAACCCGTTTATTGATCATCAAACGTGGTTCACCTGTGTACCCAAGTCTGGCTTACAGACGAACGTCACGGAACGAAGACGAGCGTTCAAAAAAATGTTTTCCAAACTAACGAGTCCACATATTCGGTGCACCACCTATGGCACCATGAAGGGATCTTTTTCAGCTTTTTCCCCATTGTTCCCAACAATGTTTGTTTCTCTGACGCACTATTGACGGCGAAAGAAAGCGATCAAAACAGTAAAACATTGTGTCCCTTCCAGCATTCATGCGTAGTGGGAGTTTCAGGACAGAAAACAATTCAGTAAGTATATGTGAATGAATAGACCCTTCCAATATGTTTCGTTGCAATTCGTCGAGTAGAGAATCGAACGGGACTAACGAATGTTTAGATGTTGTATACACCAATTTCATATCAGAGTTGTAATTGAGCCAAATAAAAGCTTCTAATTGCTTTTGAAAGCTGTATTTTGGATAGTTAATTGGATGATTCACCAAGCGAGAAAGCGATTCGTGAAGCGGGTGTTAATTTGTGACGCACGTCTGTGCACTTCAACATTCGCATGATGAAGATCATTTTGCGTTGCGCGGTGCTCTCAGATCAACAATAGGTGGTTGATGCGCGACAGAAAGAATAAATAATTACAATATTAGGGTGGAAAACTGTGTTCAATCAGTCAACGACCAGAGTAATAATCATTCTGTCATTACCTTACTAGTATTATCTGCAGACCAGATAGCAGAGCAACTCTAACCGGTTGAGCAAACGGAGTAGTAAAATCTGTTTAACCGCGGATGATCAGTGATGTTGCTCCTCACCCTCACCCTTTGAAACATACAAACAGTGTCAAACGCGGCACCTTTATTCAAATTCTCCTACTCTATCGTACGAAACTGCTCAGAACTGTTTAGTTTATATAATCAGCATTATACATGCTTGTGCTATCCAGATGCCCCGGTGTTATATGAATGTGTGAGCATTTCATCTGTGGATAGATAAGTCACAAATTTAGTTATTTTTGGACACTTGGCAAAAGCGTTGTATCATTGTCCAAGCTAAATTCGCCTAGCAACGACTAACTAGTTCGAAATCGGTCACCTATCGTGAAGATTCTTATCGCAAAAGAGTGATAGAAAAATATGAACAAGTTCACTTCCTAGGAGAAGAACAGTCACATAGATGGAGCTGAGACATACGTAACTAATGCCATCTGAACGAATGCTCGTGGATTGGTTGGTACGAGTACGGAGAAAAGATGTAACGATGGAATGCGATGTTATCGATGCGTGGCTTAAAATAATGAACAGAGAAGCAAAAAGGATTCTCGGTGGAAAGGGTCATGGTGGATATGGTTGCACAATTCTGGTTTACTTCAAAGGGTTATGAGAAAGGTCCCTCCGGGTGGGATGAGGGTGATAAACTCATGATTGTCTGAATATACCATTGTAAGAAGAAAACAGTGCCGAACAAGCTCGTTTGTGGTGATTCTTTGACAGGCTAAAATTACACCACAATTTATATCAAACAATTTTGTAAAGATGGAGGGGGAAAACCATGACCGGTTGGGGAAAAAATATTCAACATTCCAACTCCATGACCGGATGTTGATCACACCTAGATCGCCACACATGCGCATTGATTCGGATCACTAGGGGCGAGTGGGTTTGGCTGTGTCATGTGTGATGTTGATGATGGAAGATCGAATGTTCTCACAAATTGTCTTTGGGAGCATCGGGGAGGGAGGTTATGTAGGCAGATTGCGATCGCTTGCACTGTGGCAGAAGCTCGAGTCCCAAGTTATCTTAGTTTGACGGCTGCGAATTAAGTAGATAAGTTGTAACACCTCGGCCGCATTCTTCATGTGGTTTGATTTCACTAAGTGAGAAACGATCGAACTACTGACATTGTTAATTACACCACTGTTCAACCGGGCCAGGTGGTACTAACACATTCGTTTAGATAAACCTCTGCTCTTGTGGCCAATATACATACAGAAACAGGTAAATAAGTACACACAGAAAGAGACTGCAGAACCAAACAATTCAGCTTTGAGTAGAAGATATATAAGTGGCCCGGGGATGAACACAACGAAGTGTTACTGTTGTGAACGTATTTTCTACAACTGTGCTCAGTTTATGTGTCTTAATTTCGGAGTTTGTCGCCCTTCAAAGGCATTGCCATGCAAACCGGTTTCTCCACAGCAGTAATGATCTTGTTCGGCAACCGTTGACCTCTCAAAGTGCTGTCGACAAATCTTCGCCTTTACTAAACAACTTAATATAAATCATGATGTACTAGATTGAAAAAGAATCACCGAAAACTCATAATTCTCACTTGATCCCAAAGGACAAATTCTTGTGACAAACTGCACAGATGGATATAAAACACCAGGAAAACAAAGACGTTCTTTTACAAGATCTCTCTGAACCCACCAAAACTGTTCGACAGCATTTTCTTGCTTCAGCACGCTGGAATCCAAACGAGCATGGTATACAGCCAATAGTGTATCTCACCTCACTCATCCAGTATCGTCCTCTCACCCTCCTAACTTTTTCTCAGATCTCTATTCCAATGCACAAAATAAACAAATTTTTATCTTGTTTTTACAACTTTGCCAGTCACTCCTCCCCCCATGGATAACTTTATTGGGATATACTTGTTTGCATATCTGGTTTGCTGCATATAAATACCTTTACTATTAAAAGTCATAGTGTATCGAAAGCAAGCT
This sequence comes from Echinostoma caproni, assembly GCA_900618425.1. Lineage (NCBI taxonomy): Eukaryota > Metazoa > Platyhelminthes > Trematoda > Plagiorchiida > Echinostomatidae > Echinostoma > Echinostoma caproni. Next base: position 7,187 of record UZAN01058003.1, read on the forward strand.
TATTCTTAACTCTTGTCGCTCTGTCATTGTAGCAGTCGAAGTCTTCCGTGAAATATAAAACTCCAGAGGAGCCTAGGTAATCAAACAGCTCAGTAGTCGTTAATTATGATTTCAAACCTGACCTGCCGAAGGGAACAGAGCTATAAGTATCTTACAGAGATGGATTAACGGAGTCGAACGATACATGTAAACCCAGTTCAAGTTACCCGGAAAAATCGAAGTCCATGACGAGAAAAAAGAGCTACAATCTTGATCGTTTAAGGAGTAAGTTCTTGTAGGTTTTCGGGTAGACTTGTACTGAACAGTCCAGTAAGAATCCTCAAACGAGACAACAGTGGTGTCCCACCCGACCCCTAATTTATTAATTATTCATCATCTCTTCAAACTAATTAGAACTATATCACTTTTGAAAGTAAAATTGTAAAAATGTAACTTTTGTTCCCCCATACCTAATAGTGAACGACTGGAAGTTGAATTACATCTTGAAACATAAATTTACAAGCCAGAAGTCTAGTAAGGAATTCAAGACCATCCGTGTAGACAGGCGAAGGTGACCCGGTAGTAATATCACCTGCGGATGTGTGTTCGAGTCCTACTGCCACGGCCTAACTATCCCATTGTTTGTTGCATGACAGCCCTTTGATCGATCGCCTCCCCCTTCCTGAAAATTGTATCTTTCTATGTTCAATAAAAGGAATGAAAAATGAAAAGAATTATATCGGCTAGTTACAGATGCTACTCAACAGAGTCTACAATAATGATTAAACACACAGACGAGAGAACAAGCTCGTTTGCTTGTAGAAGAACCACCGCAAATTAGTTTGTTCGCTTATCTGTGCTTTCTCACAATGTGTTGTGATAGTATATTCGGACAATAAGAAAAAACAATGCATAATTGGTGAAATACATCCAGTCCAGTTACACAAATCCTCATTTATTGAGCCACAAGAGTAGATTCTCATATTTACTCAGAAATTACCAATTGCCGCATAACTCAAGTGAGAAGAACTTGGGTATATTTTTTCAAGAGGACTTGAGCTGCTCGATCAATCGTGCTAGGGCTTTGTCCACTACTGTGAAGAATGTTGACTTGCTTAGGTGAGTCTTCGATCGGTTTAAATCGGTTGTGTTCTCACGTTTTCTATCAGTGTACATTCGACCGTACTCAGAGTACGCCATCCAGGCTTGGAGCCCATGGTTGCAACATAATCATAAGGTGCTGGAGCGTCCATAAAGGATTGCATTAACTCACCTATAAGGAGAGACTACGATCATTTGGACTATATTCTGCTCAGTACAGTCAAATTCGAAGAAACTATACATATCAGCCGCTGATCATGTATTCAAACAATATACACCTTTGTGGATATTGTTTCAAGTTACTGATTTCAAATGATTAACTGGAATGCCGGCGCCAATCTTTTGCAATCAAAATGTGCAGCAATTGGAACACCCTTTCATCTCAAGTCGTTTATGCACAAACTATTGCATCTTTCAAGCGGAGACTCGATCAAACGCCGTGGAACTTCACATTCTTAAAAAACTAAGAAGAAAACGCAAATCGTTGCGTACTATATTACTCTCTCCTACCCGGAATGCTTTGTAAAAAATCATTTTTCCCCTCAGGACCGATTAACCTGTGAAAATATCCCATGAGGACAAGAGAAGCATGAGCCTGTAAGTAATTCCCATAGTAAAACGTTGACTTCGATTTTTCCCTAATCTCTATAAATCACATTGCGTGATCTAACTGCCTTTTGCATGTCTTAAATATTTCAGTGCATTGCGTATTCGCCCGACTAGTTCATTACAGATTCGCTTGTCTATGCCGAAATGTCCCGCAATTTTCTTCAAACACAAACAGTCGGGTTCAGTTTTGCGTGCAGCAAATAAAAGCCAAGCACATATGTTGAACAAAATCATTTCGCGTTTAGAGCGAACTATACGGTCTACGTTGTATTACATAAATTTGTTTAAGAACCATGTTTTTATGTTAGCGTTTTACCCCTCTCAATATGTTTTATTCGAATTATATATTGAATCCAATAAATTATTATTTTGTCGTGACCGTTCAGCGGTTACAGACTAAGGAGATGACTAATTATTCTTGACAGGAGTAACGCATCCAGGGCCAATCAACCCAGACGGTTGGTTAGTCCGTTATTAATTGAATGCCACTGTTTTAGAATGAGGTTACTCAAGGACAGATCCAAATGTCATATACCATCGAGCTTTACCAATATTTTGTGGTTAGATTGGCGGGGGGTTATTAAAACAGGAAGAAAAGCAGTGGTAGAAAAGTTCAAATGGTTCCAAGTGAGTTAAGACCACGTGGGTATAAAAAAAAACGAGGATAGTAAAGGTTGGGATATTTAGGGGGAGAAATTGCAATAATGTGGACCAAACAGTAAGTAGTCGTATTAATCGAAAGAATATCTTGACATGCCATGGTTTCCTCATTCTTGTTTGTCGTTAAATGAAGTTACCATTATGTAACAGTGTAAGTGTCATACTACTGATAACAGCAATGATCAGTCAGGCACAATTGTTTGTCAAGATGAACGTGGATGTGCACATTACCCAACCACTTTAATTATCTTTCCGCTTCTTGATTCTTTTTTTTTTATCACCAAAACACGTGAGATTTAATCACATTTCAATTCAATAAACTCTCTAACATGGATATTTGCACCAAATGAATTCATCGGAGTGACACTGTTGGCATGATGAACTTTTGACCTATGACGTACTGCAAATGATTGATGACTTTTTTCACTGATGATTCCCATTTCAGTATCCTTTCTTTGATTGAAAACATGGTTTTGGGGGTATGAACAAATTCAGCATATGCTCCAATTATAACTGAAAACACTCATTTCATTATCGAAACCATCATTTTCTTTCCGTAACGATATTTGTTTCAGGAAGTGTGTGTTCCAGTCTTTTCTTCAGCTCTGATTGATTTTAAAGCCAAGATGTTGAGCATTGCTCACTACAGTTCGACCAATCAGTATCAGGATGTGCTTTATACGAACCGAGGATATTGCTAAACAAGATGTATTAATTTGTTTTTCTGAGATTATGGAAAATTTTGACGTTCTACAGTGTCCCAACGGAGACGCTAATCATAGTAGCATTATACCCATCTACAACTATTTACTCAAATCACATTCTACCATATTCTCAAAACATAAGTACTCAACCGGAATGAGAGTAAAAACCGACACATGTCGCACATTCAAAACCTGACATGGTTTATTCTACGGACACTAGGGTGACTCTAAAACAGTGTGTCTGTACCATTTATTTACTAATTGGATATCTTAGTATCGCACTATTGTTTAACAACAAGAAAGCTGAATAAATTGCCCGATATTGAGGAAAGACGGGGAACAATCGAAACACACCGGAATCTGACGTTTTCTTCGCGGAATGCTAACAGGCATAGCGTAGAGCGAAACTGGGATGAGAGTAACGAACTGATGCGATTGAAACACATACATACAGTGCTCCTTATAGACAAAGACAATCAACATCCAAACTCTCTGCATACGGAAGAGACACGCATGACATCTGAGACAGCTTGGATAGCGTAACAGAAGCAACTTAGCAACGCACTGGAATAAGTAGTGAGCTGAATAAAACGTCAACCAAATAAGGCGAACAGTTTGGCTTTGTGTTAATTAATCTCTATTAGCGCAAACCAGACAGTTGTTGTGAATTAGGGAGAGAGTTATTAGTGAAACCACAATCAATTTTAGTTTTTCAGCAATCAAATCACAAAACAGCTCATTTGTACATCAATGTTACAAGAAATTGATAGGAACTATCTCCGCTCTGGCTGATCAGGAATGATATTAATCATTATTCAACAACACCTCAAGCAAGAATTGATTGATTATTTTTTATATTGTGATAAGAAATAGAAGGCACTTGTAGCTCACAGTGAACCAGGGAATTGCCCAAATGATCTGGTAGGTGTACAGTAGTGATTTCACCGGAAATTGGCAAACAAATGTTTCTATCACGAACGCTGATCGGCGGTAACGCTGTTCGACACCACGATCTCAAAAGCGAGTCAACTTCTGTACTGAGAGGGAAAATATCCAGCGGTGGTGCACTTGTGAAACGAATGGAAAACCTCATATTTAACACTGAAAATTTGAAGATGTTACTCCTAAGTAATTTAGCAGTCAAACTGGGAGTGATACCCACATAAAGTGAGCAGACTTATCAGAGTATTAGCCCAAATGATAGATACAGTTACTAGGTCACTAGGTCATCAAGTCGATAGTGTGAGAAATGTTACGCATTGGATATTCGAATGACAACTGATAGATCTAGATGAGAATCGGTCAGTCAGGGCGTGTAAATAAAGGCAGATATGTGCAGGAGTGCATTACACCAAACCAGCAATTGTGTGATAGAAATGGATGATTTCCAGGGACATAAGTTGATGATGCCGTAGATCAGTAATCAGTGATCTAACCAAAAAGGATGGATCATTTGCGACGTGTTTTAGTTTATCATCTGCCCCCCCCCCATAAAAAAAACATTTTTCAAATAAGACGAAATGATTCGGAGCAAGAGTAGGGCATTTGTTGCAAGTTATGATGAGCGGTTTGAAAGCAAAACAAAAACAACATCAGCAATCCCGAGAGTTTGCGTTGAATTATCGGCGTAGCGTGCTATCTTTGGTTTTACTCTCCCCGTCACAGCATTCTCCAGCTCACTACTCTCAAGTCTCGCATACCATGTGTGCTATAGTCGTTTGGAAATACACACACGTAGCATACGGTATCGTGAAATACTTTTACCCATGAAGGGATCTACGTTTCGCGGACACAAATGGGTTTGCAGTTAGTGGGTCTTTCCCTCGCGGAGCATTACCAGTTGGTATTTCATCCTATGCTCTTGCCACTAATTGGTCAATTAAACATCCATACGGAATCTTTCAATCCCACGCGTCGAGGGAAGCTTTCCAACAAAAGATTTTGAAACAGTGGTTTTTTTTCAATTTCCTGTCTCAAGTTCGCGGAATCAGATAAGTCGCGTGGTCCCGAAAAATTGTGGGCAGCGTTCAGACAGCAGTGATAACAATTAAGGCCCGGACGCATCAGGGGAAAATCGTTTGACTTTGCGTGGTTTGTTTAAGCGCACCGAGGTTTGCAGATTACGATTTGTT
>UZAN01058004.1:0-12370 GCA_900618425.1 Echinostoma caproni
CAAAGGAATTGGTTTATGGCTCTTGCAGTCTAGTTATAGTACCCTATCGGCAGAATTTACTGATCGTCACGTGTGATCAAGTTGTGTGTGTGTTTTTGTATGGAGGTCTTTCATATTGCGGAGTCTCAAAAGGAGCCCTGGTTAGTAAAAACGGGCTTACAAAAATGCCGAACTCTTACGTTCTTGAAACATTGAGAAGATTTGATTGAAGAACCTGTCTAATATGTTTGAGTGATCGTTTCCATCATTCAAGCACCCTTGTAATTATCCGATTCGTAGTTTTATAATTTGGAACACAGCTCGTAGGTGAACATGTTTTCGGTGAGCTCCTTCTCAAGCTAAGACGATTATTCATATGCAAGAAATGGCGTTGTGTTGAGGCCAAAATGGAGGACAAGGCAGGTATCTAAACGCATCACCATCAATATCAAACCACGTGGCTTAGCCATGGAGGAATTGGAATTATTTCCAGTTCGATTGTTGCCCCCGTTTAGTCGATAGTGGACCTAGAATGGACCTAGGGTGTTAATTTGAATTTCGCCATCATTTGTGGAGTCCCTAAGACAAATTTAAGGCCGTTCGCATTGAAACGCTGTGAGTAGCCGAGACAGTTTTCATTCACTTGTTGAAGGCATAATTTTGTGCTCAGAAAATACTTGTTCAGGCACTCAAACTTCCCTGACCGAAAGACGACAGCAGTACGCCTCAGCTTGGTGATGACCCTAATCAGGTATCAACGCCCACGTAACCCCTACTGATGTGAAGAGAAGCACTGATCGCAAACGTGTCCCCACCTCATCCACTTGTCATATTTATTTAACCTCCACGGTTTAACCCCAACAAAACGCTCTGCCGCCATTTTCTTACGTAAATGTGACTGTATTATCTTGAGGAGCTCACCGAAAATGTATGCGCCTACGTTTAATGTTCTTATTTCGACGAGTGGCTTANTTACTTCTGACTCACAGGTGGTGAATGTTTGGATTAGCTCCCTCGGTTTTCCTCAGGCACCAGGGTTAGGATTTGAAGTCTCTATCCAAATGTTCGCGTTTCGAGTCCTGAGAGGGTCAGAAAACGTTACGCACTACTGACGAGTCCGAGACAGGACGAAACAGCTGTCCAGTGCTCTTTGTAGATTATCATAAACAGTTCCACCGTATTTAAGTACTTCAGACTTCACTTGCCCTAGGCGACACTAATCAAATCAATATGTATGTGCGCTGATTGTGTGAGGAAAGACCAAGCTCAACCTGATCGGAATTCTTTCACATCAAAATTCACCAATAATGTATGTTGTCAGATAAGTAGGTAGGGAGGTGAATTACGAATAAAAGCTTGAAACATCATGTTTAAGCGTCATACACATCATAATGTGTTATGCATATAATGGAGCTTATGACCCCAGTGAAAGAGAAACCAGTTCTCAGTTTCCTTCCAATGGAAATCACTGGGGGAAAGCCTTTTATTTATAAATAAGCAAGATTGCTTGTAAGATTGGTTTTGATTTATTTACGAACGGAATAAAGACAATCAACCGATTGCTATGAAATTATACTTCTTTGAGACCCATATTTCCCCTTCATCACATTTGTAAATGTTTTCGAGCCTCTATGTCAGTTTGTGAAAGCAAATATTTAAGGAAGCGTGGGAAGTGTAAGTCACCCAATCAGATGTGACTAATGTACGTGTAGGTAGTGAGTGGGCACTCAATTAAATCAATGCAGTTTGAGTTTTCACTATCATTAACCATGTAATTTTGTGCGTCGGTTTTGGTTACTGGCTTTCGGTTGCCCATTTACATGAAATAACAGAATAAAGATCGGAATGGTGAAAGGAAATTCAAGCGGTAGATGGAGATTTCATATAGAATGGTGTTAGTAGAATAATGAGTAAATGCACGAGCGCCACTGTTTGCGACACTCAACCATATCACTCAGTATCTCTGACCATCGGTGAATATCATCTCGGGGTTCCAGCCAGGGACCTTAACGAGACTAATGTGACCTAGCCTTCTGGTTAGGGTTTTTATACCCTCATGCCAGGTCTTTGTTTGACCATCCTTGACCTTTTTCCAACCGATACCTGTCTCGTCAAATATCGCTCGCCACGGCAAAATTTGATGTCATGCGTAATACATGCTCAGTCAGCGTATTATATGGAGGTCGATCACCTACACCAGTGAACGACCGCAACTACCTAAAACTCTACGCCTAACTAACCTCAGCATTACTCGTCCGGTTACCCTACCAGACTCATGTAATGCGAAGTAGACAGCGGAGTTTGAACATGGACAATCTATTTTCATCCTGTTCCCATTATGGCCAAGTCTCCGCACCGTAAAACAGCACTGGTCAAACTACTGCAGCACATACTCGGCCCTTCACAGACAACCGGACTTCGTAACGGTGCCACAGATGTCTCAAGTTGGTGAATGTCAATCGAGCATTTTGTATGCGCGCCGACACATCATATGTGATGCATCCGCCATGTGAGATATAGCTTCGAAGATAGCAAAACGTGTCCCTTTCCTTTACTACCTCCCCAGTCAGACTGAGGTTAGGGGCTGGACTAACCCAATCTTGTAACAACATTTTACACTTTGAAGGTGCAAAACGCATACCGAACATGGCTACGCTAGCACTTTAGCTATCCAGAAAAGCTTGCAAACTTATCTGGATCTTCACTTAGTAGCACAATGTCGTCGGCATATTCTAGATCATACAGTATGCCACCTGGGAGTAAACCGCTAGGATAGGTCTGTTTCCAGAAATAAATCTATCACGAATTTGAATAGAAACGGAGAGAGGGAGGGAAGCCCCGTGGAATACCACTTCCCGTGGTGAACTCGGACGAAAAGTGCCGTAACCTTCGATTGGACTTCGGTAGTTAGTATAAAGCTATCTCGGGCACACCGTTCAGGGAAAGGCAGCGCCAGAGTTTAGAGTGATCGACTGAGTCGAAGCCACTTTCAGATCGAGGTAGGTAGAAACGATGGGTCTACGAAAGGAGTGTCTGTGTTCTAGAATTTGAAGAAGAGTGAAGATGTGTTAGATACAACTTCGAACAGGTCTGAAACTTACCTAGTTCTCACACGTACACCTTTCCCTTGCGGCAGACAATCAACGGAGTATAATACCAACGGGAAGTTTAGAGATGTTGATTAAACAAGTTCCTCTGTGTTTTTCACAAGAGGATCTGTAAATCGGTATGATCACCGATTCACACTATTTCGTTGGAACCTCTTCCCTCTCCCACACTGAGCCCAGAAGTTTTGTTAACTGCATTCTTGAAAACCGATGGGGACAGCCCGTCGGGGCCGGAAGTCTTATGCGTTTGGGATAACCATTTTGTTCGGGTAACCTCCATTTGAGGTGCGCAGTTGAAGCGGGTAGGGGGAGGTATTGTATCGACGGAGACTATCTGATCTGTACTTTAAAATGTCCAGCCCAACGTTCCTGAATTTGTGTCAGTGTGCCATCAGACTGCTCAATTACCTCACGCCTATTCTCTTTGGACCCGTACTTCTAAAAGAAAACGATTGTGACTATTACCGATAGCCGCAGCCTTCTCCATCTCTCTACAATTCCCTACCAAACATCTTTTGCGGTCATTCCTCACACTCTCGATGAGCTGGAGTTGAAAGGATTTGAGCGCTTTGTCGTATTTCGAATTCGAAGGAATGGTTTTGCGAGTGTCCAGCAAGGCAAATGAGGTGGGGGAGATTCATCGCTGTTTAGTTGATCGTGCGCCAGAATTTGCCGTTGTTTTGATCGACGTTTGAATCGCTTCCTTGATTGTCGTTCACTGATCACTGAGTTCTCCGGGTGATGGTTGAGCTGATAGTTCCGCTTCGATGGCCCATTTGCAACCGTTACTGATAATGTATTGTGGCCATCCTTTTCCGGTGGCTTTTCTGCGATTGTTTATCAGGCCTAGGGAGAATATTGCTCGTAGTAGACCATGGTCCGTGTACACGGGTGTTAACCAGTAAGAGGGGCAGTCCTCAACAGATTCACGCCAGTGGTGGTTGATGGCAGTGTCGTCGATTCGGGTCCAGCTCTGTGAAGTGATCGGTGGTCTCCGTGTAAGGCAGCGTCGTTTCTTGTGCGAGAAGTTGGTGCTTGGCAGAAACAGTCTGTGGTCAGTGCGAAACTGGAAGTGCTCTCCGCTGTCAGTTCGCTTCACTGGAACTGCATGTGAACCACCAAGTAGCCTTACGATTCGTCTAGGAATCTCATTCTAGCATTGAAGTCTCCAGCGACTATCACGATGTCCGTTGACCGAACACTTCGGGGTGGTTGGGACAGGTCCTTGCGCAATTCCAACACCGGCAACACCGCGAGCTTCGGATGACGAATCGCCTGATACACGGACAATGAAGCTTGACGATGAGGCTGGATCTGGCGCGCGGATGGAGATGACTGAAGCACGGTCTTGCATGTATGTTTTGGAGGCACAGCATACATCGAAATGGAATGTTTCAAGGGTTCTAGATAAGGCAGCTTGTTAACCAATCTTGCAGAGTTTGCGGAAATTACATACGATCAAGTGAAAAGGAAATATTTGTTTCAAAAATCTGATAGACTCTGAGTGGTCAACTTCATTAGTTGAACGCTGAATGATATCCCATGGGCGGCGCAAACCGCATGCATCTCTTAAAATTTGGGAGTGAGAAGAGGAAGTGGATAGATGAGAACGATGGTATTCCAAATGCGCATCTAAGGCTTTGGAGCACCGCATACTTCGCCCTTGTCTACAGCGACGAACGGATTTTTCTTTGGGAACCCTAACCGGAGCCTTCGACTCAAAAGGCAGTGGGCGCACATCCAACGCGGGAGCGTGATCGAAGCATTCATGTGGGAGCTTCTGAAGACTTGCCACGCAAGGCCTTTGAATTTCGAATCAGTTTGTTGTCCGCTGGTGCGTTGGTTGACGGTCCACTTTTCGGGACGGAGATATTTATTATCAGTGTGTGTTTTAGTGATTGACATTGAGTGAAACAACTCAGTCGCTTTTAAAGGATTTGGAAACATGACGTAATGGTTTGTAATCAGAATATTCACACACGTCAAACGGTGCGTATCAAACAGCAGTCTCTGCTGCAAACCTTACAGCTTACAGTTGACAAGCTGCTTCCACCACTCACCTAGCCATATATCACGATTGAGTGCGATATTCTACTTCACAATGAGTTTTCAATTATTCACCGTTTTGTGAAAAGCATAGAAATTTTGAGCTTAGTTCAGCGCTTTCAAGGCATCCCAGTGTTGATGCATGGTGCGAAAAATGTTGGAAAAATGCAGCCTGCCGAAAACATGTTCATTTTTGCTTACGTATGAAGCACAGACAAACTTCAGATAAATAGCCAAAAGTAATGATACAATCAAAAAATATTTAGAAGATAAAAGTTCTAACGAATCAGGCGGTTAGTCTCATTTCCTAAGGATGGAGAGAAAAGTAGTCGTAATTATCATTTGCCTATCCTGTTCTTTTCAACAGTTTCCACTTCACCTTCGTTGAGTGCAAATTGGAAACAAAACTACCTAACTCTAATCGCAGTCAGTATAATGAGAATGTAATTAGAGAAAAATTAATCTCCACTCTCACTTTGATGAACGACTGATGAACACAGAATTTCCGGGGGACCAGAAGGGCGCAAACAAACAATGTCCGGGAAAATGACCCAGTTGCAAGACGGGGTCCCTCATCTGCCTCAACTATTCACCATATATCTACGGATGCACTACCTATTGGTAACTTGTACTGCTTGACTTCCGATGCCGCCCAGCGGGTTTAAAGGGTCATGTGATTATGCAATAATATTTCTCATCTGAAAAATGTACTCAGAAGGGAATGAATCTCCAGCGGATAGTTCACTGAATACAACATACTCGTCTTATATAACTACGTTTCATATCAGTTGTCTGAATAAAAAAAATCAATGGAAAGCTAGAGCGTGTTCATTCAGAATAAAAATAAATTATTGTTGAAAAACTGAAGCCCACTTCCAAGTCAGCAAACATTGCGTAACTTCCAGTGTGCTATTCTAACATCAAAACAGTTCGTCATTCCGACTTTTTCGACGTTACCATTTTAGTTCTGCTAGTCCAAAGAAACAGCCCAGTTTTTCAACTTTTCAACTATATCCCGGATTGAGTGCTTGCAGCGTGGTCCGAAATCGCCTGCAACGATCCAAGTCAGTGAAATTATCTTCAGTTTTTCTATTTTCAGTGGTTCACAAACTTGCTGTTCTTATGCTGTCTACCAAAATGGACATCTAGCCTAAAATTGTTTTCATTCAGTACTTAGTTAAATCTGTATTCAAGTATCAAATCAAATTGAATTAAACACAAACTCAATAAATACAAGTGCTAATCTATAATTTGAGAAATGTATTGATCGATCTGGCTTAAAACACTGAACGAGAGATAGACTAGGCAATTTAGTCACAGAAATATCATACGGAAATATGTACTTTCACAGCTCCACTTCAATCACAAAACTGAAGAATTTTTCGTAAAACACATGGATCATCTCGGTCAGTGAGAACTGCATCAGAGAGTTCATCACTACTTTTTTACACATTTGGCTTACACAGAGTTATGGGAAATTGAATTCTCAAAATTGGTTTTGAAATTTTCAGAAACTGAAACTGAAAATCTTATAGATAAATTACAAAGATTTGACAGTTGAAGAGCATCCCTAAAGTGTGCCATCAACTCTCATCAGTACGCCGAATCCTCTGTTCAGTTCACGCTCCCTCTGCACCGAGGCACTTTGCTCTGGCAATCTTTTCACCTTTGGTCACTCACACAGTCTTCCCTGGTATTTGAACACAGGTTGGTAGACAAACTGACTGCCATGGTAGTAGCCCCAAATTGATCCATTAGACCCCGATGGAATAAATCTAAGCCTAGGTAAATTTGTTCAAGCTTCCCAACAACGTGCCCCGTGATTGCATGAAAACATCAGCAAAGTGATGAGCCGAGAAAACGTAAATGAGTATATTTTTATTTCATCGTATTTTGCAGGCTTTATTTTATATTTATTCTTCTGGAACATTACGGCCAATCATACGCTCCTCGCGTAGATATACAAATGTTGAGAAGATGTTATTTGCTGACGGAACTAAGCGCACACAAACTGCTGTTCGTTGTTATGATGACGTAAGTAGTTTGAGCACATTAAATAATTGATTGATAGAGACTGATTTGGTGATCGCCTCCCATAAGAATGTATGATTATTCATTTTCACATCGATCAAAAATGACAACAATTGCTACCACTGTTGTGAGATACTACTCACATACGTGAGTAGTGCGCGAGATGATCAGGTTACTGATACGTTTCAACTTCATAGAGTGAATAGCTGAATGCAAAATGACAACTACGGACTGATCCAGTCATTATCCTGAGTGTGCTGTCAGAAGTTGCGATAACATGTTCCAAATGAGACATCTTACGCTAACTTATCCATACCCTAACTGCGGTTTGTAATAAGCAGTTCTCCTCAATTGTCCGGATATACCATCAATACCCATTGTGAGAAAACACAAAGTAGCGAACAAGCTCTCCTCAAGCCATGCACCGGTCTTCTGGAATTATAACACCACTACTACTACCACCACCAGTTATACTACTGTTACTGCAGGACTTATAGAGATTCACAGCACTGACCAATGCGGGATCGTATCGAAGCGTAGGGATAAAACAACTTCTTAATTCGATAGGCTAAACGACCCTCATAATTGATTGTGATTTTCGATTTAGTGTCTTCTACTCTGTGCGTGATCTCAACCCGCATATTTTATTTCCATCAATTTTCTGCTAATATCAATGCAGAGTGAAATAGTACGAGAGTCAATGAAATTCACACTCAACATGCTCGCTTGATTTCCCCTTTCAGTGAAAAGATTTTCCGGACAATCTGTTTAGATGAACGTGGGAAAAGATCGATATCAGCTACATATGTGATGTATTCAACGTTGGGCATATACAGTGTACCCACTTTTTGGACAACGTAATCCAATCAGTGACATTAGAAAACAGTTGCTCCTAATGACAGACATTCACTTTAGTCTATCATTTTAATTTCTGTAACGTTCGAACATTTGGAACAGAAGGATTGCTTTCTGTTGCTTTTACTCGATACGAAAACGGAAGCTTAAGCTTGTCAAACTAAATCGATCATATCAGAATTTGATGGGAATAAAGTTGCTCAACTGAGTTCAATGCGTGAGTGAATATTGGGGCATTGGCGCGTCAACATTTAGGTTCGATAACCAAGCACAACCAACTAGTTTATCCGATAAGCAATGGACACTCAGAAAGCACAAGAAACAAATTCTCATTAATAGAGCATACTCATCAGATTGTGAATACGGTTTCCTTTTATTATATATGTGCATATTATTACCACCGCCCAGTGCACAATGGGATTGAACAAAATTGCCCAGTCAAGTTAATTCAGCCATCAAATGCGACCATTCAGGTGGAACAAGTAAAATGGTGCACTCTACCTCTTGAAACTACAACATTATGAACTCAGCTTACAATGTATCGTTCATATTTATCTGTAAGTAAATTGTTCAGATTGGTGCTCAGTAATGGTTGCTTAACACTGCGAACGTTATATTGATAAAATTCGCATGTTTCAGGGGTCGTGATATCGGATCGGAACATCTGCTCTGATTCCCCAGACGGTGAAAGAAGTCCCGTGTGGGAGACAAGGAACATACGTTTGTGACTTTATCTGTAAATACTTATTTTTCATGATAAGTGGTCAACCGGCTAAGTCTAGATTGTGCATGGACTGGTCCGACTGAGTGCCGCCAAGTAAACATTATCTGTTATCGCGTTTGTCTTCATTGGATAGATCGATAGACAGTTAAGTTGTTCATCAAATCGACTCAATCGGTCAACGTTTGAAAAATGCAAATGGAATTGTGCCTTTCAGATCAGATATTAGTTTACAAAATCGACGAAATCTCAAATAGGACACTCTGTACATCAATCTCAGCAATCAGTTGGTATCCCATTATGCGGACAAATGGGTTCAGATGCTTCCTATACTCCGGAAATGCAAATAATAAAGGGGCCCAGTGGACCTTTCAGCAAGTATTAAACGTTACTATGGTACTTACTTGCGATGTTATTTATCTCTTGTCGGGTGGGAAGTTTTCTCAGTTTCTTCGTGACAAGTGAGAGGGGCATTGTGTCGGTCTGGGTACAAAGAAGTCACATGATGCAGCCTTAGTAAACTGCTTTTCTGGCTTTCCAATCGTGGTAAGGTGGGTTATGCAGCCTTTCATGAACTCTCCGCTTGTAAGATTCGATATGTGATGCAATAACGTCATAAGATGAGGGAATGCAAACCTCGAAAAATAACAAAGTCAACATGTGCATATGCTATTGTTTTACTAGACACGAATGGCAAATGGATTTGTTGAAATAAGCATGGCAAGAACAAGACTAGCAAAAACGAATGATAAAACGAGAAATTTGTGGACATCGGTCAGAGAAAACCCATAAAATGTGAATAAAACAAGTAACACCAGAGCAGAATTGATACTGACCATCAATTTCGCGTGCTCTCAATCAGCTGTCTACGCACATGAAATAGGTCAAATTATATCATGAGTTCATTGTTCTGTGAATCATGATCAGCTTCACAGCAGGATAGGTGGACTCAACTGTAGTACGAAGCCGACGACCAACCCGTGTAATTACATCGTCTCATTTAAATGGTACACCAATGAAAACTGGTTTCTTTTGGACCGTAGGGTACGTTTGCCTGGGAATGGTAGGTGTGCAACATTTCTCTATAAAGGGCAGGGAATAACCGTTAGAGGACAAGACAATCGTCAGATCTCCAAGTTCACTTTCAATCACTTCCGGACTGCACAGGCGACGAACTCTGTGAAACAGGGTTCTTATCAATCCAATCTTGTACTGTAGAGGACAAAAACTATGAAATTGTAAATACTGGCCCGTCCATGTACACTTGTGATGAATTGACGTCAGGAGCGTAACGTCCTTCAATTTTGCACACCTACCATTCCCAGGCAAACGTACCCTACGGTCCAAAAGAAACCAGTTTTCGTTGGTGTACCACTTAAATGAGACGATGTAACTGCACGGGTTGGTCGTCGGCTTCGTACTACAGTTGAGTCCACCTATTCTGCCGCGAAGCTGATCGTGAATCACAGGACAATGAACTGATGAATTCTGTCAAGCATAGACAGATCGAGTGATGCGGCCACTTACAGTTGGATTTGTCTTTTTCAATGTAATTGCGGTTCGCCGAACGTTGGAAGCACTGAAGGCCTGCTGTCGACCAGAATGAATGAGCATGTTCCGAATAACTTATCACTTCGAGGAGGTAAACTTCCAGCAAGCGCAGTAGCACGATATTTGCTGGATCCTGGACACTGCATTGACAAACGCAAAGCTTTCCGCTTTATGCTCAAAGTTCGAAGCCCAAGGATGTTGAGGTTTGCTGCACCGGTTGTCATTATCCGTTTGAAGCCTGACCTATGCGTGCAAAAGGCCTTTGTGATGCAGTTGTTATTACCATGGGAATTACACTCCCTCCATTTCCTTCCCGTCATCTCAACCGTTCTCCTACATCATCGTTGCCACTTCACCCTTCACATTTTCTTATTGCGCAACCCTGTTTGACCTACTTAGTTGACCAATTTTTTACTCCGTTAACTTTCTACGTCTAATCGAATTCATTTCTGGTTGTGTCCTTGTCATGTTACGTAACCATGTCCAACTCTCTTTCAAAGACGGCTAATCGATTTCCATTACGTAACTGTTTCAATGCTAACATTCCTGTCCTCCTCTTTCATCCATACCAAAATGACTTCGCTAATGACTCAACCACCCTTCTGCCTTCTGCTTGAACCCATGTAGTTATGTAAATGTTCTCATAAGATATTCTTATGATATAATTTGACCTAATTGATGTGCGTAGACAGCTGATTGAGAGCACGCGAAATTGACGGTCAGTATCAATTCAGCGCTTATTGTGTTACTTGTTTAATTCAAATGGATTAAAAGGAAAGGATGTTTCCGAAACCATAAAATGTTTGGGAGAGTCTGCGATTGGAAAGATAAATAGGTTTGGATTCAAAGTGTACTTTTGGAAAGAGTTTAGTTACCACCGTAAGTGAATATCTAAATAGGTTGACCACATTACGAGTTCGTTGAGCAAGGTTTTCCGTCTGTCCGTCTTTTTCTCTCTTGTCGGGGAAAAGCGTTGGAATGGATAGTCAGTGGCGTGGCACAATCGAGCTGCTCATGAATTGTGAAGCTTCTATGAATCTTTCTAGATTAGCAAGGTTGGATTAGCTCATTCGATTGTTAAAAGGCACCAGGCATTCTTGATTTTCTTGGGTGTGGGTGCCACCCAGTGGGAGATCGTTAATTCCCCAGAAAAAGTACACACTGCTGACGAGTTCCAAACACGACGAAACAGCTGTCCAGTACCCTTTGTCGGTTATCACAAACACTTTTATGAACTGGTTTTAATAAGCATGATGGTAAGAGATGAGTGAAAAAGCAATATAGAGGACCTGATTGTTATACAGAATCTGTCCACAACCACTTATGCTACAAAGTTTCACACTTTGATCGCGCTCTGGTGGTTTTGTTCTCACACGAAGCCAGATAGATCACATAAGCTAAAGAGGAACGATAGTTTGATTGGGATGCATCATTTTTGGGAAATACACGTGCTACGCCCAAATGACGATGCTACGAGTGAATAGTCTCATGGGTGTTGACAAGCAGATCACATGTTTCTCTATTTTCAGTGGGGCTAAAATCTATGAAAAATAAATCTACGATGGATGTTCAACTTGTAGTGCAACATTTAAATAACAAATAACTCTACAGTCTACTCAAAACTTCCCTTGAGATCCGTTTAACTTTACTTTATTTTCTACTAGTTACTTGGAATTTGTCGCGGAAGCACACTATTTTTTTGTCTGACAAAGAATGCATTGCGCGAACTAAAATCTGTAACAGAATACATGTTGTTTAGTCACGTGAAACAGGAAGTAAAAGGCAAAGCTGATTTTGGTCTAAGACAGACTAAAACAAACCAAGTATGTCCAACACGCGACAGCACGTCGTTCACAGTGTATGCATGCACCAATGTGGGTGCCTGTTTAATAAATGTTGGTACAAATGAGAATTATTACTTTAAGTTTGTTGTGATTAGGCAGTGTAAATATTCGATAAGGGGAAACACTAGTGAACCATGAAAGAGGTCCGCGGCGGTATTGCTTTGTTGTGATCGGAGTAAGTGTTAGGTAAAAAGACTATTTTTACCTAAAACTGACTATTTTTCAAGTGTCTGCAA
>UZAN01058015.1:0-12363 GCA_900618425.1 Echinostoma caproni
TTCACCCTCACACTGCTTAGGACGTTCCAATCTTCCCAATCCTCCTTCATCCAAATGCTTAATAACCAGAAAAACACCATGATTATTTAATGTATAGACCGCAACTAAAGTGTCTGGAACCGGATAAGTAGGGAACAAATCGACATGGGTAAGTCCTGGTTATAATAATGTGCATAACAAGGAGAAACGAATCCAGATGCCAAACCGGGCAATATTGAGATACGAAAGGGACGAATAGAACAGTAAACTTCCGCTTCATTGAAGCATAACGGCACATTTTCCCGTTGGAGAATCACACATCTCAAAGTTCACTGATTAAGCAATACGGTAGCTGACTCTCTAAACGACATAATAATTGTCTGTGATCTGGTCTCGTTCAAACAGTAGTTCCATTAGTAATTACGCCAACATCATCATCATCGCACAGCGACATACGGTAAAGCGAATTTCACTGATCCCTGCCAGACTCTCAATGCATGCAAAGTTAGTGAGAATATGAGACGTGGAGAGGGATTAGATCTATTCTGGGGTGGGGACAAAGTGAACTTAGAAGATCAACACACAGAATACACAATCTAAGTGTGCGCACATACCGTTTAAACATTCCGGCCTAATAAGAAATAACANGAAATAACAAGGAATAGCAGTGCTGTCGGTGCGGGAGACGATAGCTGGGCATACGCAATATGTGCCCTAGCCAGCGAAGTCTACTAATCTGAATTCAATGAGCCAGCAGGTTTATTCCGGATAGACTCCCAAACACACGACCGCTTTCTTCCACATTACTAACTCGTTCGCTCCAACCCATGTGGGTTAAACTACGTAAACACCGATAGTCGCAACGTTCTAGACGACGGATATCTTCTACTCGCAAATTCAGGGTCTCACAACCATAAAGCAGAACTCAACGAACGGTAGCACAATATACCCGACCTTTCAACTTCAGTGATACGTCGCGTCTACACCAAAGCTGTCTTAGTACTGCGTATGCTGCTCGAGCCTTGGAAATGCGGGTGGTTATCTCCTTTGCTACGCTACCGTCATTGGTCACCCAACTACCCAAGTTGGAAAAGTAATCTACTATAACTAATTCCTCGACAGTAAGGGTCAAAGCGGTAGTGGGCGACACAGTCTTGCAGCATCACTGCATTTGAAGGCGCAAAGCACATACCGAATGTGGCAACAGCACTTGGCAGTTTGTCAAGATCGCTTTAGTCGTCCTCCATACATACGAACACGTCATCGCTGTACTCCAGGTAAGACACCTTTTCTCCAGCTGCCCATTCAACACCTACGTTTTGGAGACCATTCGGTGCGTTCTCCGGTATTTTATCTACGACGAAATTAAACAGGAATGGCGAAAGAGGGTACCCCTAACGAACGCCGCTGCTGGTGACGAACGGCCTACAAGCTCCAATGTTCGCGGAAACAACGCTAGCCGATATTGTTCGGGTGGGGAAAAGAAGATCTGGTACGCAAACATTAATTTCGATTTGGGATACAGTCAACCTCCTGCAATGTCGCACCCATGAAAAGACATCTTTTTGTAGTAATTTTCCACTTGTCAGCAAACCGAAACCCACGTACCAACGTGGGTCTTGACTATGTCATGTCACCCCTCGCCCAGCTCGATATGTTACACCTCCTGTATTTACTCACTTGGTCACAGGTCGATGTACGTACGGACTGACCGTTAACCACCCTTCATGCAATGTTACATTCAGTCAATGACTTTTTACCTAGTGTGACAGACATAAGGCTGTTCACTATTTGGATAACCGTTGTGATGAAGGTGCATGGATGCCACATGTCCTAGACGTGACAATGTGCAACCGCCTGCTAAGCAGAAAAAGAGAGAATGTGTTGAAAATGTGGAATGAGATAGGTGCAACTCAGGGCTACATAGCTAAATTACTTGATATTTCAGGGAAAACTGTTTACAGGGGTTATATCCCATCGAATGACTATCAGAGAATTTTTCAACTGTAGTGCATCTCAGGAAAGATGCCGCCTGAAAACCAACGATAGGATCAAGTTCGGTAATGATGCAACCATGGCATGGATCACCGCTATGAGGGAAATGCATGGTGAGTTTCCAAGGTGGAAAGCATCGTTGCCAATGTGACTGAATTGGCACACACACACACACAAATGCATCATAATCACTTCAAGGCTTCCGAAGGTGGGTTTCATTCTTAGTCAAACAGTTTTACAAAGTAAGATATGAGCAATGAGTGATGATACTACGTGATGTGGTTGGTGAATTTCCAGCTGGGTAACTGCAATTGATTCATGGATATGCCAAATGTGATATTTTCAAGGCTGACGAAACAGCTTTGCATTGTCACAAAGAGCATTAAGTCTAAGAGAACAAGCAATCTCTGGAGCGAGTGAATGCAAGAATGGAGTCACCTTACTGCTTAGTTCGAGCAGAACCAGAGAAATGTTATTGTAACGCTTGGCAACCGAGCCTGTAATATTTTACCGTGAGCGAATGTATCTCACTGAACCTTTTCGGTTCATGGCATTTTGTTTGCTTTGTCTGGCAGGTTTAACTGCAACCCCGACCCACGGAAGACCTGTCTGTCAGTGTTTCCTAGTCAACCGTGTCCTGCATTTTTACTACCGTTCCCCGTCGTCGACCGCAAAGCTACGTATCGTCTTCCGCTGTGAGAATACGAGCTGAGGGATATCCTGTTGCGCATATCCGTTCACTCCGCTGCGCTGCGAGAGCCCGGAGTACGTTCGTATTACATTATCACTGCTGTGTTAGTGCAGAGTTGGTTGTCCCATATTAAGTGCAAGATGCTTTACCAAAGACGTTCTATTTTACTGCTTATGGATAGCGCCCCCACCCCCAGCGGCATAACAATACAGCAGCATTCTGGAATGTAAAATTAGCCTGACTGTCTATAAACTGCTCTTCAGTGCTACAGTCAATGGACCAGCGTTAGTTGTTCAAATGTTGATTCCAAAAAAAATTAACTGGAATACCTTTTGTCTTTGGGCAAGCCAACATAAAAGCCGAGCGGGGCATTATCATGACCATGCATCCGATCAAGGAAACTTGGATACCCATACATCTGCATGTACCAATCAACGCTTTGCTTGATTTCCAGCGGACAATCAAACTAAGACAACCGACGATTTATGATTATACTACAAACAAATCTTTGTACACAGGTTTCTTCAGCAATACTATGTGGACAGTGTAAAATGTTTTTATCCAGCTTTTATGGTCTTGGGGTTACCAAAGCCACGACGAAGTTTGCGGTTGTACAACTAATCTAGCTAATGGAAGTGAAAGGGTCTCTGTCGCAAACCGATGAACCAGAATCTCGATTATCCTAGCTGGTAATCAGGGTATTGAGTAAGATGTTAGGTCTCTAATCGATCGATAACCACGAGAAGAGTCAAGTAGCTTCGGGATAAAGACACTCGAAATTGAAAAAGGGAAGGATGATGAGTGCACCGTTAAGCAAAGAGCATTTTCAGCGATTTTTTAACGACAATATATTGAAAATGGGGGAGGGGAATCGCATCATAGTGTGAATAGAGTAAAGAAAAACGAAAACAAACAGCGAGAAAAAATACGATAGTAAAAGAATTAAATAAATAAATAAACTAATTCATGAGGCGTTTCACCAGAACTGTAATAATTGGTGCACGATTCACTAAAAAGCAGGTAAGAAAAGGGCGGATGCTGTTTCTGTATATGACGGTGCGTACGGGAAGAAGCCTATAATGGCAGCGGGTACGGGGGGTTGACATGGATTTAACAAGTTCGTTGTGCGAGCAGTGATCCTCTTTGTTCAAGATTATATCGGTTATTCTTTCACATGCGTTTGATATGCCTGAACACAATAAAATCAACCAGGACATCCCTGGCTATGCAACTATATCGCGAAAGGAGTTTTGTGGATCTGGAAATTATCATGAAATACTTTTTCTTTCAGGCCGAGCAAAATACAGGGGAACAGTACAGTCAATGAATGAGGATGCACGCGACCACGAATTTGAAAATTACATTTGGGGGAACAATAAGCTTCCTAAGCCTGAAAGCATAAAAAGAAAGTTTACGAACCCTATTGTAAACGTTCTCTACAAGTCTGAGAGAGAGAGGGAGAGTAGGATAGAACAACTCCGAGGTATTTGACAAAGTCCGCTTTGGGTACGACGAGATCAGGGAAATCATTAAAAGCAGCTTGATAACGAGAGCCAGATTTCAGTTCGAAGGGAACGTCAACACATTTGGAAACATTAAGCATGAATGATCGGGATAGAGTTAATTAAAAACGTCATTCAGACTGCCTTGAAGGTGGTGGAAAGATACATCAGAATTGGAGGGGCATCCAATCACCACATCGTCGGAATACTTACAGGCGATAAAGTTCGCAGGGACAGGTGGGTTGTTTATGTACAGGGAAAAAAAGAAGGGATATAAAATGGCGCCCTGAAAGACACCAGAGTTAACATAAAAAATACGACGTTTTACCATTGCATGAGGCAAATAGCGTCCTAACACAGAAGTAGTCAACAAGAACGTTTAACACATCGGATCCCAAACCGCAGAGAGCAAAACGTTGAATGAGAATATGACGATCAAGCAAACCAAAGGCGCTGGCAAAATCGCGAAAAATAAGGCAAACAGTTCCGGCACTCTGATCTAAAACTAAAGCAACAGAATGGACAACTTACGCGAAAGCGTCAACAGTTGAAAGAGATTGCTTATAAGCAAATTGGAGAGTATCAATAACATCAGAAAGGGTAGTCAAACGGCCCAATAGCACTCTTTCAAAGACTTTACATAGGGCTGAGGTACAGGAAATCGGTCGATATTTTGAAGAATCCTTATTGGGAACGGGTCTTATCCGGCAGCCCTCCAGCAGTCCGGGATTGTTCCGGAGGACATACACAAATTGAACAAATCTGCAACGGGTATTGCACGGTCAAGATCAAAATTTCTTCGATGCCTGACGACTATGTGAGATGGTACATTTAAATTCCGCTTTTAGCAAGGTAATAATAAATAGCGGGAACACGTGAAGGAAAGCAGGTATTTTCTTTCGATCCCGTTTAATTTCATCCTCAAATATCCCGGTTTTTCGATTTTTCATACTACTGAATAACATGCGATGTCGCAGTTTCTGCAATGAACGCACTTTTTTGAACCCCCGCGGGGTGCGACATAGCAGGAGATAGACCGTGTCAGCTGTTTCCCACACCATAGCATAGAAAAAAACCATTTAGTTCTTCCGATCGAAGAATCGGATATGTTTACGTTTCTCAGGGGCAAGCTGTAAGCACCGTGTGAGTACAACAGCTCGCACAGGGAGTGATGAGAAGTGGCATCCTCCTTTCGATTGATCACCTCGACAGTGTTTTCATTGTGTTCTGACTCGATCCCATACGTTTATCTGTGAAGTGATCCATCATTTTCATGTGACCGAAGGCGTTTGTTGTGCCTTATCTGGTGGTTGGCTAGTGAAGCGTATCCACACGAACGGGGACGAAGTCAATCACGCCAATTATAGCCTCCTCGCGGTAACAAATGAATTCAGCGAAAAGTAGGGAAAACTGAGTTCCAAAGAAGAGTATTGACTGAAAAAAAGATTTTATGCTCAACACTGAGATTACCAGTTTGTATTAGCCATATTGTATGCACACTTTGGCATATTACTTTCAGCAACTTTTACTGCAGATGGGCCCGATCTCCTGATGTGATCCTAACGCGTGATAAAGCTGTTGTAAGTAGACAATTTTGGAAGCGATCAGTGAAGTTCGCTTCACTGTATTTCGCTGTACGATGATGACGATGAAGTTGACAATCACGGAAACTAGTATCAGTCTAAACGATAGATAGGCTATCATCAACCAAATATCACCAGAAATCTAATGAAAAGTAACAAAAAAAAGATTACCAATGATACATGGCATCAACTATTATAAAGGTACTGATTTAGGATATGCCGAGTCTAATGGTGAATGCCACAATACTTGGTGCCTGTGAAAAAACGAACGGGCTAATAAAAAATCACCGTCTAGACAAACCTTATTACTTGATGACCAACAGTAATTGCAATTCAAATCAAGTGATTGTGCATGAAAAACCCCAGTTTGTTTGGCTGCAATTTCCGACAGACATGTACATGATGGGGCTTATGAAAGTCGCTGTGCATATGCACTGTCCCGTCAATACAATGAAATTTTACATTGCAAAGTTGATTTTATCCGGCATTTGAAGTGCGTGAATTATGCGAAATGCTATCCTATCCTGTCCGACGCAACCCCTCGATATTTGTTAATCAAAACCAAGAGGTATCGCTTAGATATGCTTACAATCGGATTTCAGAAAGTTCCCATATTCGAATTTATGGCATCCGATATGTAGATTGGATCTTAATGCTAGAATAACGGTGAAGGTTGTTCGGTTTGTATAGACCCGTCCATCACACGAATGAAGCCCACCGGACATTTTCAATGCATTTCAAAAAACAGAGAAACTGGGACTCATGCAAACAATGATCCTGATATTTTGATACAATAAGCATACTATAATGATTAATGCTAAATGTATGGAAGGCAGTGTTGACGGGATGGAAAACGACAGATCCCGAACAGTTTACAAGATTGCGAGGAAAACGAAACCCCTGTGAATGGATTCCCATAGGATGCCACTACCTAATTCCCTTCGATAACATCCAATCGTGATTGGTATGCTCGGAAAGTGTTAGCTTAAATCATCACACGGGAGGCTGGGCAGCTGTTAAGTGCACTCTCTGGCATGTCATAGACGTACAGAGTGCGCTTTTCGTCCGCGAACATCACGTCACGCGATTTGGTGTTCTACCGGATGTGATCCTTGAGCCAGTGGACTTGATCTGTAACATGACGTCCACTCATTCATTCAGAATGTTGTTCCCGTCTTTCCAAATCCTAACAGTTTGCTGCTTGAAGTAGTCACTGCGTACGGTAAACACTAAAAGTCTGATGCGTGAAGTTTAGCAAATTCGATATACTCATTCTCTGGCTGGATTTAGCACAAGTTGCCAACTGGTAATTTTAGAGATTTGATTGCATACTCCACGTTTCATGTTGAATATATGGCCGCTAGAAAGGCTCAATTTAACTTTCCTTGATCTATGAACTTCTTTCACAACCCGGTTTACACTCATCTTTGAGTCGCTGAGAGTAAGTTGTTCCCGTTGTTCTACGGGGATTCCGTTGTCAACTGTGTGTGTGTCAAGCCAATCTGTAAACTTCTGAGTATGATCCCTTAAGGTCAAAGATCATCTGAGAGGGATTTTATGTGGGGTTTTATCATTCTGGGCTATTCAGTGAGGGCATCTCCGGAAATATTGATCGGAATGCGGATAGCATAATAAATATCACAAGACGATAGTTATTTTATTCCACCATTTGACGGACAAACAGAAGCTAACACATGCGGCATCATCATCAGTGTACAGCGCAATACAGTGAAGCAAACTTCATTGATCACTGCCAAACTCATATTGCATACAGGTAAATGAGAATTTATAAAGAGGATATGGATTCGGCTTAATTTTAGGGACGGGAAAAGAAAGCGAACCTCTATGGTTAACACGGAGTAAACAGTCTAACTTCGCATGAATACTATTTCAAGCATTCTGGTCTCATAAGAAAGGACAGCAGGTACCCTATTGCTGTCAGTTCGCAGCCATGACCATCAGAGTCTCCAAACATGCGGTTGCGGAGTCTTTTGGACCATAACCCGGACGAGGAGAAACACAAACTTTACCTGATCGTTATGTGCATTTCCTCATGCCTCGTCTTCACAAAATCTACTGGCCTCCAAGCGACTTTTTCCAGCCAGCAACAGCCACTACGAAAAACGCGTGCTCCGGTAGGCGACTGTCGGACATACGCAAGAAGTGTGCTAGCAAACAGGAGTCAATTCCGCTGAATTCGACGAGATAGCGAGTTCTTATTCGATACATTCCCGAACGCCCGACAACTTACGTCTAGGTTACTAACCCGCTCACTCCATCCCACTGGAACCAGACTACATAATCGTCGGATGTCGAACACTGCAGAACGACAGATGTCTTCTACTCGCAAATTCAAGGTCTCACAACTATAAAGCAGTACTGATCCTACAGTGGGGCATTATACGCGACTTTTCAATTTCAATGAAACATCACGTTGTCACCACAGGTGTTTGGGTTCTGCGTACAATGCACGAGTCTAGGCGATTATCTCCCTTGATGCGCTACTGTCGTTTGTCACGCAGCTACCAAATTACGGGAAGCAATCAACTTCAGCTAATTCCTGACTGTCTAGTTTCAGAGCAGTACACGACAACACCCAGTGTTGTAGCACTACATTGCACGCACGACGGTTAAGTTTTCTGAACCCGCACGGCAAACTGTCTTTCAGGACGCGCAGGCTGAAAAGATAGAACAAACCACACCCGGTAACGCTAACCAGCACTGGTCGCTTACCAAGAATGCCCTGCGTTCTGCTGGCTTAGTTAGTTGTGGTCTGACACGTCGGAGTCTCTACGCCTTCTCGACGCACACCGATCAATCCCGACCGGCAGCCAGCATAAAGAAATACGACACGCAAACGGTCCTAACCTCAAAGCGCGTCAGGGGATGGAACGTGCTGCCGCCATGGGAAACTCCCGTAAGCTGTTCCATCTGATGCCGGTCACCCATATATTACCTCCATTATGGAGACCATGAAGTGCGTTCTCCAGTACTTCGTCTATGATGAAATTGAACAGGAATGGTGAAACAGGGCAACCTTGACGAACACCGCTCCTAGTTACGAACGACCTACTCAGCTCGCCGTAGACCCTTACGCTACCAGAAGTATACGAGTAGAGTGAACTCAGTATGTTCACGTAATTCTGCGGCATTCCTTTGCGAAGGAGCGAACCCATAAGGGATTCACGATCAACTGAGTCGAAAGCTCCTTGTAGGTCAAGGAACACGACAACTGTTGGTCGACGGTGCGTATGGCGTAGCTCGAGGACTTGATGCGGAGTGAAGACTTGGTCGATACAACCGCGACCTAGTCGAAATACTGCTTGTTGTTCGCGGATGCTTGTCGCCCTAAACGGCGTCGGACGTCAGAGTATGATGGAGGCTAGTAACTTGGTGACCATCGGGATCAAACTTATTCCACGGTGCTTTGCGCAGTCATTCCGAGATCCCCTCTTAAAAATTGGAACAATCAGTGATTCGATTCAGGATGATGGAGTGCGCTCGTGTGACCAGATGTCACGCATTACAACAGTAATGGAGTCTACAACGTCATCACACTCCATCTTGAAGAGTGGGAGGAAGCCCGTCCGGCCCTGCTGCTTTTCCTTTCTTCAGGGCCTGGATGCAAAAACGAACTTCTGCTGCAGCAGGAAATTCAGATGACACTGCCCACGGAGCCTCAGCCACACCGGAGGAGATAGCCTGGTTAGCGCCGGACCAGCGGAACTGTTCGTTGAAGTACTGCGCCCATCGGTCAAGTCGTTTTCCCCTATTGTGAATAGCTTGCCCATTTGTGTCGCAGATCGTTTTACTAGCTGTGGTTCGCCGACCTCCCGTATTGCGTATCAGTTGGAACAGTCTTTGACTATTCCCTGATGCAACTGCTACTTCCATTTCACTGGCTATCGTTGCCCACCAGTTCTCGCAGTCCTTCTTCAGTTGCCGTTGCAGACGCCACTTAACCCTGCTTTGATCCCGGATAGTTGGGATTTGTCTTTATTTCTCCATCAGTGCTACTGACTGATCAGATATCTAATGCCCCGGGCGGGCTACTGCTTCAGATCCACAAGCAACTTTCGCTGCGGAGTGCATTGCTAATCTGATCCCATTGTTCATTTACACTACCACCCCGCAGTGCGTTTAGCTCTTACCCTAGTTCTGATTCAAAACGACCACGAACGGCTGGGTCAGATAAACGATGATCTGCCAATCGAGTTTGGTGGGATTTTCTGTGACCAGTGAGCTGGAGAGTGAACTGTATCAAAACTAACGCATGATCAGATTCAACGCAGGTGGTCCAATAGGACCTGCAGTTTTGTACTGAGCCACGCCAACGGTAGCTTACTGCTATGTGGTCGATCTGAGTTAGCGTGTCCAGTTGAATTTGAGCGTCACGTTGCTGTCCGTTGAGAGCTGTGTCGGAAGTTGGTGTGGGGTAGGAACAGATGATGGTCTGCACAGAACTGAAGCCCATCGCCATTATCTGTTCGCTGGAAAGGCAGAGCACAATGACCGCCTAGGCAAGCTTCCGATGCGCTCAGTTTCCCAACCTGCGCGTTAAAAGCACCTGCGAGAACAACGAAATTGGAACTTCTGTTCAACCGAATGAGTTCGGTGAGTTTATCATATAACTTGTCTTTTTGTGCAGCAGAATCGTAGTTGGCCGGTGCATACGCTGAAATGATGAACAACCACCTTTTGGTGTTGCTTCCCTTCCGGACGCTGATAGACCCTTGGAGCCGCATCGCACATAAGCGGTTGTAGGCGGGGATCCAGTCGAGTAGTGTGGCTTCGGCTGTATGGTTGAGTACAATGCCTACACCACGCTGGCCTACTGAACGAGCTTCATCATCACCTGACGTGGGGAGGAAGAACCTCGAAGACAACCCCGGTGCACTTAAGTGGCTCATAGTAGTAAGATCCTGGATTCGCGTCTCCGACACGCAGCAGACATCGATCCTCAAAGANGACACGCTTGTTGACCTACCTCAATCAGAGTCCTCACTTTGAAGGCCCCCAGATTCAGTGGCCGACGATGCTTCAGAATATGCACTCTAATTTGTGGTGAACTACTTACCGGACTACTTGGCAACGAACTTTGGCGAGTGACGAACAAGTTATCTGAGGGAATGTTACGGTTTGGAATAAGAGGTAACGGGAAAGGGTTGGGTACGGAAGATAAAGAATTAAACAAAGGTTGGGATATATGAGCAGAAGCCCACTTATCACTACCCACCCCGCTCGATGCAATGGGCAGCGCCGTCTTGATTGTCCTGCGCGACAACCGATGCAGTATGGGATACTTTTTCGTTTGTGTATGCATTTGAGTTTGATGGACGGGTACTGCCAGGGTGTTCAGCCGCTAAGCAGGAGAACGATTAGGCTTCTCGTTCAAAGCTTTTAGTTCCGACAAGAACCTGACCGTAAGGCAGCGAGTAAAACGAAGTCGAGGCCCACTTACTTGGATCAATTACTCCTCTATCATTTTACCGACTGACACGCTAACTCGAGCCGAACCCCCAACCTGGAGGATATGGAGGACACCTTTGGCGCCGCCATGACATCCAACTATCCCTTAATGGAAGGGTGTAAATCACCGCGGTTCGTAGCGTTCTGCTTTACGGTTCGAGACCTAGCCTCTCCGCATTGAGGATGCTTATCGACTTTCTGTATTCGACCACCGACGTCTCCGAAGCATTGCTCGTGTCTGGTGGAAACATCGGGTGAGCAATGACGAGGTCCGTCGTCGTGTGTCACAAAAAAGTAGGAGTGTAAATTGATGCAAGGACAATGGGGATAACAGTTGAATGAGTATTTTTTGTTTATTTCACCGTACAAATTTTGAAGCTTGTTATCTATTATGGGAAATGGGGATTCGAAAAAACAAGCCACTGATTTCTATTCCGGACCATATCTCTCAAAGTCCCTAACCATCGGCAATCCTCATCCCTTGAGCCCCAACCTGGAAAGCAGGTTGCACCAACCGAAGCCAATAATGAGGATAACTTATTCATACCTCTACACCATTTCATGGTCTGACCGCCGCGGCGCTTCTTCCAGCCTTGCACAGCACATGCAAAGAAAACAGAAAGGTAGACGAGGAGCAGGCATGTGCGAAACGGTGCAGAACGATTACTTCTGTTAGAGAACGACTATAAGTAGCCAGCACACGAAAACGAATATACAACCATTACCCACGCACCTTCGTGCACTGGTTTTAGTTATCGTCCTTTGGCTGCTAAAAGTGGGAACGAAAAGCCGACATCCTGGTTGCTGGACCACTGGTAGTTCATCTAGGGGAGTTGACCAAAAGCCCTGATTACAAACAAACCATAAGGTGCACGAACCACACCTTGCCGGTTGTGGAAATGGTCACCGGCTCAAATAGGCATCGAGGTGTTTTGGGCACCTTGGACCTTTGACCCAATCCAAAGGGCGTATGATCCGATGAACTGGACATCGACCCCCTTGCTTACTTTTTACTTTGATCGANGACTAACTCCTGCGGGAGGATAAGTCGGCTTCCTGGATGTCTTTAATGACGGCGGCCCATGCATGACAATCGCTAGCAAGGTTGGCGCAGTGAGAAACCCAATTCTGGTTCCAGTTGCAA
>UZAN01058023.1:0-12357 GCA_900618425.1 Echinostoma caproni
GCGAGTAGGATAGCCATTGACCAGACGTTCTGGACTATTGGTATTTAAGTAGTTAAGCTCACGTAGGATGGAGGAAATCGGTTAGTAATTGGTGGTAAGTCGTCGTGTGTTTGAGAGTTTATCTGGGATAAACTTGCAGGCTGACCGGATACAAGGTAATAGGCTTCGCTAATTAGTTGTCCTCTTCTGCACCGCGCTTTATACGCTGTAGCCTCTTTGGGCTGAAGGTAACCACTTGAAGACGAGGCATGAAGAAATGCACAGCGCGATTAAGCGGAATCGATGTCTCCCCTTTAGGTTACGGTCCGAGAGATTTCGCAAGTGTTTGGTTGGAGACATATGGCATCGAACTGACATCAATGGCGTTTTTGATGTCATTCCTTGGGCCAGAATGCCTGAAATGGTGTGCACGTATGCAGAGTTCGATTGTGTACTCGGTGTTCACCTTCCCGCTTCCTCAAATCGGCCCAATCCCTGTACACCTTACATTTTACCACTAACCTTGTATGCATTGCGAGTTTGGCAGCGAACAGTGAANGCGAAGAGTGAAGTTCGCTTCGTTGTAGGATGATGATGTGGATTACCTCAATCCTTTCTCCACGTAAGGTAGCGGGTTCAACGGGCGTGGCCAGTTATTTACGAACTCAGGCCGTGATCCGGCTGCCAAACTGCTGTGCCAGATGGTATACTCAGCTATTCGGGTGCGATCTCCATTACATGAAACACCGTCGGAGCTCGGTTACCAGGCCCGTCCCCTTGACGATTATTGAACGATGTACGCATTATGCTTCAGCACTGCTTTGAGGACTCTTGCGTAGTCGCGGAAAGAGTTTTTATCGGCTTATACCCTACTATGTGTATTAAAGCAAGTTGCCCAATTATGACAAGGTAGATAAGCGAGGCACTACAGTGCCACTTGAGGAGAGAGTGCTCATCGAATACTCGAGGAAAGCAGTGAAAAAGCGGGAAATTGTTTCAGGGTTGATATCGAATTGCACAACAACATTGTTAATGCGGAGCCGATCTAAGGCACTAGCGGCAGTTTTGTTCGATCTGTTGATTTGTTGGATATCGGTGGATAATTGAGATATGAAATTCATGAGACAAAATTCGCGCGGAGATAAGCGGTACAAACGTGCACGGAAAACAACCATCAGTGGTTTGTAGCCGATCGTGATGATGAATCGATGAATTTCGAGAATTTATTGCACTCACTTGTCTGATGATCAGCCGTACGGCGATCCCGGTTTAAAAATTTCACGTGGTCTGAAAAATACCGATCGCACATTGGGAGAAACCTTTCGTGGCGATGCCTCACCCGTCGACAATACGTAGTGTCTGTCGGTAAGGTTTTTCGCTTACGCTGTCGCTCAAGTATCCCAGTTGTCGTGTGGCTAGCTATGGGCTTCATGCATTCCCACGAGAATATGACCAGTCCTCAAGCGGTGAGAAAAGATTGATATTGAGGCGGCCACTGAGAAGCATACTTAGTAAAATTTGCGGCGTCGATAGTCGTATTATAGATTTATTGTATGCTGAACTCTGGGAACCGCTAGCGTGCGGATTAAAGCTCCACCGAAAATCCCCAAAAATAACAAACAGGTCACTAATTTCATGGAGCTGTAAACAAATCTTCCACTTGATAGAAGAGCGGCCAAGTGAGGATGGAAACAAGTGAAAAAAGGTATAAACGCCCTTCAATAAAAGGCCAACGACGAGCAGCCCAGAGAGGTCAACACAGTCAGTGGAGCGCACGAAGAAACCAATAATGCAAATTGGCCGTTTCCAACAAAAGATTCATAAAGCGATGATCGTCTGCGATGGGACCTTACAGCCGAACCTAGGCTGATGATCTTTGCACAATCAAAGCAAGGCTTCTGTCTTGTATCGTTAGTCAGAACTTTGAAAGCATTATGCAGGAGTATTGCTTTCGCTCAGTCACCTTTGGTTTAAGAAGATAGTAGCGAGTCTTTATCAGAAGATGCAACTTTATTTGATTCAACAAGGTGTCAGTGATTTGACCAAGATTTTATGGTTGGAGAACAAAATCTTTGTGTTCTCTAACGATTCAGTAGAAGCTTCTTGATTACTGTTGATGAAAAATCTGGGCATGTTTTGTGAAGCTTGCGAAGAACAGTATCGCGCGATAAGGAATTCTTCTTCTACAGGATGCAACTCTCCGGGTATAATTAAACTGTGTAACGGTCCACCAAGAGCAGCAGTCAACAGGGCATTCGGCGCTGCCCCTGGAGTCTCATAACTGTCGTTCAACGCTCTCAGGGTGGAAACCACAATTGCCTGATCGGGACAACCAACACGGGCCAATCCAATTGCCAGACAGTCCTCGGTTAAGCAAGGTTTGTCACCCTGATCACTTCTTCGTCGGACAACTTGAAGTAGTTGGTGAACAGCACATTCACAGGTCATGAATCTTGGTGGTTCGTAGATTTTTCTTTCTTTGAGTATGTTTTCCAACGAGCGCTCCTTGACCTGATAGGGGATTTTAAGAAAAGACAGTTAAAGGTTGAATTCCGGTTGCAATTTTCGAACTTTGGCAGCCTATATATACGAACATTACGTGGAGCCAAGCAAAAAGAATAGATTTCAAGTGGGAAATATTAACTGCATACTGGTTAGAACTGTCTGTCCTTTATTCGTGGGATTGCAAAAAAAAGCATTCACACCACTGGGTGTAACGAAATGCTGTAGCCCCGTAATGTTTCCAGTCAACAGCAATCAGAATTCCTGCATCCGTAGTCTGATAGCTGCGAAGCCTCGAGGGATGCCAAAACCGAACACATTTTCTTTAATCCTCTATCCCATGTTATAGCTTCCTCATCTCGTTTCCTTTAACCCAGTTCAACGTAGGGCAGGGGTTCAGGTATTTGCAAGACGGGTACCGGCCACCTCACGGCGTAGTGAAATGGTTTTCTATAATGAATTCGCTGTGTAAGTGAGGCGTGAGCCTAAAAGCACTGGTCAACTGTTTCGACCTGGTTGGACTTCATCAGCAGTGTATATTCAAAATGAGGAACAGTCTGATCAAATACCTGGTGGCCGAGTGGATAGTATGCTTGCGTTCTGCCTATGCGGTATCGGGTTCGACCCCCAGACCCAACCAGATTGAAACATGTCCAGTGCTTCCCAGGTTTCAGCTCATGCCTCATTTACACAAGGGATAAATCACATAAACAGTTCAAATCCTCCATTACACTCATACAACAAATGATCGGGTTGTGTAAGTTTTCAACCGAGTTATAACCATGGTGGTTAGTGTGAGGTGAACGAGGACCGATACTCGCAACAAGCTCGCATAGATGGGTTGGGCCTGTTTGAAATCGTTTTACTCAAATAGAGGCTACCTGCCTTTCATCTGACTTTATCTTTATCCCAGTCACACCCTCACCACAGGCGGTTGATGCCAGACACATAATGATTATCGAAAACTCAGTCATCGGACATAATCCGCTTTGAGAAATCAAGTTTCGTAAGTGTAAAGTGACAGCGCGTAGCGTTGCTCTAAAGTAACTTCCTCAAAATGAAAGAAAGATGTCGCGCCAGAGCCACTAATTCGCAAACGTCAGTTTTGCTTTGAATACGCTGTGGGAGATCTGCACTAGGCAGCATTACGTAACTTGAGTGTTAATAAATCGCAACCACTTCTAAGATATGACTACCCAATAGAAGAACAAGAACTAGAGAATCTTGTAGCAGCAATGTGGGTGTTAACCGAAAGATAGCAACTACTAAGCGCTTCTGTGTACCTTGTATAGGTAGAGCACAATGTCCGAGTATTATATTATTATTATTATATTACCAGTTTGTAAATCTGATTCTAGGAGGAATCTCGGCATTTTACGGTAAGTAATGCTGTTTACAGGACATCCTCCGTGGCAAAGTTCAACAGAAGCGGAAGCAAGGTAACCCTACCGTACCCCACTGGTGACAAGAAATGTGGGTGAAAGTTCAACATAGGCCCTAATCTTTCTCGAGGTCAGACGGTAGATTGTTGTTAGAATCGAACATACATCTAAGGTGCTACGCACCACAGCAAACAATTTCATAAGGCAGAGCTATCGGCGGAGTCAAAGGACTCTAGTATGTCCAAAGATACAGTAATAGTTTGGTGCATATATATGGTAATGCTTCAGTAGCTGACGAGGGATGGAAATTTGAGGTAGCTACGGCACGGAACCCCGGGTTGCTCTTTGTCGATGGAAGTCGCTTTGGCTTATAAAACGGACACTGATAGCTTCGGGCGCTATTGTAGTCAGGCGCACGTCTGTAACTGGAACCACCGATGTGGCTGCTCTTCATGGAAATAGATGAAGCAATGGATTCTCCCGAAATAAAGGATACCAGTTGTTACAAGGCGAGTCAAAACACGCTGAATCGCTTGGCAATTGAGGCCGCTCATGATAGTATAGCTTTTGCACCTGCGAAGAGCAAGGCGTTGCTGCAAGATTGGCGGGTTTCGGTTTTAGTTCTTACAGCCAGTGACCATGTACGTTCGTGCGCCGGTTTTGGTTGCCACCTCATGACTTACCATTGCACGATATAGCTGAGTTTCTTAAACAGTGGCGTTCGCGCATTTCCTCAATTTCTTTGAACCCTAGTCCACTGAAATTCTCAATTTTCTCTTCAATTCTACTTTTGACNTGTTCATCCAAATGTGAAGCCAAGACAGCAACATCATCAGTGCACTGATGATGTCCCCTCGGCTGGTGATAAAACGTTTGCAAACAAATTGCCACGCTCGGCGAACAGGCAAAATGGAACTTTTACCGATGTCGAAATTTAAGATTTGTCAAAGTTTCATCCAGTTTGTGCTTGAAAAATCAATTGTGGAAGCACAAAAAAGGTGAGTCGGTAGAGAACTATAAGCACTGCACACTCCGAGGGCAAATGAACGATGCCGGCATTCCAGTCGAATTTTTATAGCACTAATCTGGATGAGTGCCCCCTAAGGTGAGTGTTGGGCGACAAGGCGAACAGTGAATGACATGGGTGATCGGGGTTATGTATTACTTGATACATCAAAATCAATTCCCTTCGAGTTGGGCAATACCGTGTGAAGTAAAAACCCAATGATTCAGGTCTTTCCAGATAAGTCTTGGCATGCAGTCACTTGACCATTTTGGTGGCCATTTTTTGTGGACGATCGCACCGCAGCCATGGAATTCGCGCTTGAGTGCAGGCTGATAACAAATGTGGGAAGAGCATAGGTTCAACTAATCCCAACAATCGCTTTAGCAAAATAGTGTCTTCGAACCAAGCTAAGCGTCGCAAATAAGTTGATTGTGAAGCAGTGAATGCGGCGGAAGTTATCTCAACTGGAGAATCACTGGATCAATCGAAACTGTTTGCTTTGGCTAATGATCACATTTCGGGTAGATTACTGGAGTATACAACTGGTTTAAACCACGAGCTTGTTGACTTTCAAAAAAGAAACAGTCTGAGGCAAACGACGTTTTGCGATTGCTAAAAATACATTTTTGTATTCTGTAAAGGTTTTTTTCCCCGCAACTCGGTGGGGCAATCGAATGTGGTCATTTTTGTTGCAGTCACTAAATCCAGGCCATTCGGTCTATCGACGCGCTCTAACTAACGTGCAGACAGGTGAACGGTAATCGTGATTGACTGGTAAGCGGGATGTGTGCGGTAAGACGTCAGATCCAATAGACCGATAAATGCCGAGGTGCGGACGCACCAGTGTGAATGAATGAATGATAATCGCACTTGTCCTTTGCTAGAGCAGTGATGACGTTGGCTAAAGGTCACCGTAACCCGGGTCTGACGCACCCCTGATTGTTTGAGCGATGCACTTCTAATTTAGAAATAACGTGTTAATCCGAAACTTATATTTACCGACACGTATCAATCAGTCACAACAAAAGCGAACGAACGAACGCCAGCAGAGCTAGTGTTACACATTTTCAGAAAATCATGAACAGATTGTACAGCGAACAATCAATTTGGAACTCCAGAAAGAAGTCAATATACTGAGTATACCCCGTAACAGATATTGCACTTAATTTGGGTGACGCGATTTCCTTCGAATGAGATCTTTTTTCTTGTGTTCGACCTGATTTATTCTTTTTTTTCATCGAATGGGTTAATATTGATGTGATCATAATAAATAAAACAGTTGTATATTATAGTGGACGCCGTATACTGAATTCTGTGATTAGTCTGTTGATTTATGCTTCGTAAGTGACCTTTCGTTGTGGTTTGCCATTAAGTGTGCTTCCACCATGAAATTATCAAGATTCTCAGAACAGACCTATTGAATGAAGTAATTTTTTTCGCCAAACGATCGAAACCCCCGTTAAATAAGATACGTGGCATGTTTTTGTATAACAATAAATTTGTCGGAACTACTTCTGGAGGCAATCAGAAGAAATTATTTCCCTAACGATCGTCACTAATTCAGCGCTCTAGAAGGCTTATGACAGGATTTTCAATGAAATGGACTTGTTTTACATTTCATGCGTTTAAGTCCAGGTTGTGCCGAACAAATCGCAGTACACCAGTCCTTATGCTCGATTGTAGGCCAGATCAGTATTAAGTAGGATCGAATTAAATTGAAAAATTTCAACAAAGCTTTGAGCGCCATCATCAAAAACTGAAACAAATGCATATGAACATTTCGTACGCTAAGCTTCTTGTGTCATCTCGTGGCCAGCACCTATCGAGAGTATTGTGCAATGATAAATAGACTTGAGCTTACCTTAATATCTAACAAACAGAGTGTGTGCAGACCACGTGAGATATTGTCCAAAAGCTTATCGTAAAAACTCTCAGGAGAACCAAATTCGTCCCAAAAAGGGATGGACACTGTTGCACCAAAGTTGTACAACTGAATACCACAGCAACCAACAGCGGTCAGAATGGATGTGTTGTGAATGATTTCATAAGAAATCCCAGATCGAACGGCACGCAGAATGAGATCTCTTGAGTAAGATGGAAAGAATCGAAGTTCAACAGCATACCTGTATGAGTCGTTGCACCTAACGGATCACCGACCACAACAAAGGCGATATTCTGCGTTTTGGCTTTGATCAAAAGTTCCGTTCCATCTTCAACAGTTTCTCGATCGGCTAGGAACACCTGCTTTCCAGTCAGCTCACGTATACCCTCGGCACATTCAGGCATAATTGATGTATAAGAATCCAAATAGACACAATCACATGCCTTCAGACATTCGATGCCTCTCACAGTGAAATCCTTCACAGTGGCCAATCCGGCCCCTACCAAGAATAGCATGGGGCTAAAAATAAAAAAGACAGCAGGCGAATAAGGTGTACGTGTTATACATCTATATATCTATCTACAATCAACAGTACATGAGTAGCTCGACAGAATTTCCATGGAAGCACACGACTGGTTTCACCGATCTTACCAACCAAGTAAGAGCACTTGGTACTCTTGTGATAGTTCGTTCATATACTTGTATCTAGGAGGTGTATATTCGTCAAAAACAACTTATTTGTCACAGTGAGTAAATTATACATATATATATACTTGATGAGAAGCGTTCCGCATACGACTATGCGACGGACAGGACCAGGAAGTCTGAACGAAATATGACCATGTTAAAAACAAGCAGAAGATGTAGGAATGGTGAAACTAAAATCTCCGATTCACCGGTTTGCACCCCATGTCCGCACACTACCAGATCGGCCGAGGGTCTGCCTCAGCAAGAATATCTGAAAACCTCGTAAGCTCTATTACTGACCTACTGCGCAACATTTGGATACAAGACCACATTCCATCATCTTGGGGAGAATCACTGATCGTTCCCATTTTCAAGAAAGCATCCCACAACGATTTCAAAAACTACCGCGGGATCAGTTTGATCCCGATCGTCACCGAAGTGCTAGCTTCGGTTATGCTTCAACGTCTGACGCTTTTAAGAGAGACCAACATCCGTGAACAGCAAGCCGGATTCCGGCCTGGCCGTGGATGTATTGATCAGATTTTTACGTTGCGTCAGATCCCTAAGCTGCGTCATACTCACCGTCGGCCCACGATCGCAGTGTTCCTTGACCTGAAACGAGCCTTTGACTCAGTTGACCGCGAAGCTCTGATGGGCTGCCTTCTTCGAAAAGGAATGCCCCAGAAGTACGTTAACCTACTGAGGTCACTGTACTCACATACCTCCGGTCGTGTAAGGGTTTACAACGAACTAAGTAGGCCGTTCGTCACCAGCAGCGGTGTTCGTGAAGGGAGCCCTCCTTCGCCCTTCCTGTTCAATTTCGTCGTAGGCGAAATACTGGAGAACGCACGAAGTGGTTTCCAGGACGTGGGTATTGAATGGACAGCTGTTCGGTTTAGAGTACACCGATGACATCGTCTGTCTCTTCGAATGTATAGAGGACGCGCAAAGTGCACTTGCTGGATTAACAAGCGTAGTTGCCACATTCCGTATGTGCTTTGCACCTTCAAAGTGCAAAGTGATGCTGCAGGACTGGGTTTCGTCTACTCCCACTCTGACACTTAATGGCCAGAATTTAGTTGTGGTGGATTACTTTTCCTACTTAGGTAGTTGCGTGACCAATGACGGAAGCGCAACAGAGGCTCGAGCAGCATACGCAGAACTTAAATAGCCTAAATACCTGCATAGATGCGACGTTACACCGAAGTTGAACGGTCTTGTATATTGTGCTAGGGTTCGTTCAGTCCAGCTTAATGGCTGTGAGAACCTGAATATGCGAGTGGAAGATATTCGTCGACTAGAAGTTTTCGATTATCGGTGTTTACACAGTTCAGCCCATGTTGGATGGAGCGAACGGGTTAGTAACGTGGAGGTAAGCCGTCATCTGTTTGGGAGTCTGTCAGGTATAAACCTGCTAGCGTACCGAATTGAGATTAGTGGACTTCGCTGGTGTTGACATTGAATGATGTGGCAGCGAACCGGCAGCAGTGGTGTTCTTGTTATCGTTTATAATCAGGTTAGAACGCTTGAAACGCTATATATGCAGAGTTCGATTGTGTTGACCACCGTGGCTCATCTTCTTCTCCTACCCTCAAAATAGATCCAACCCCTGTCCACCTTAAATTTTACCACTAACCCTGTATGTATTGCGAGTGTGGCAGCGATCTGTGAAGTTCGCCTCACTGTATTCCGCTGTACTATGATGATGATGATAATGACTATCAATTTAGATGTATGCTATTTCTCTGAAACACGTATACAAGACCCTACATCAGTTATCACCTTGAGCTGCTCAGATCCTCACGTCTTAATCTTCGTGTATCGGGTTATTCGGCATCTGAAGCTCGTGGTGTTGGAATTGCGCCAAGTCTATGTTCGCTTCTTGACTGCGTTCCAGACTGCAAGCCATTCGTCTCGACGGTTCAGTAAGGATTGCCAGCTTCGGCACGAATCATCGGTGTTTATTCGTCGTGTCCATGTATGAGCTGACCGATTGCAGTATGTCCGAAATCAAGGATGAAATCTACAACGACTTATCTCGAGTGCCACAAAGTACTCGGTCAGCGGACATCCTAGTGGATACTTCCATGCTCAAGTGGAATGCCTGGACGAATCAGAAAGGCTTCTTGGCGGGCAATCAATTATCCCGCAACACTACTCTCCGGGCTAGAGGACACCACGCGGAAGTCAATAGATGACGTTAAGACGAGGCCGGAGAAACGACAAAAACACCGCTGCTGTCGGTTCCCTGCCATATCCTTCAATGTCTCTAACCAACCCGGAATAAGAGAGAAATCTACTCTATTTAATCGCTCTATTCCTTTCTTCATGCCTCACCTCACGTCATCTGTTGACCTCGGAGCGCCTACAGCGAATAAGGTGCTATGCAGTAGACAGTAGTTAGGTATACGCAATAAATGCCTTAGCCAGCGAAGTCTACTAATCTCAATTCGATGTGCCA
This sequence comes from Echinostoma caproni, assembly GCA_900618425.1. Lineage (NCBI taxonomy): Eukaryota > Metazoa > Platyhelminthes > Trematoda > Plagiorchiida > Echinostomatidae > Echinostoma > Echinostoma caproni. The sequence continues at coordinate 9,900 of UZAN01058023.1, forward strand.
GTAGGTTTATATCCGATAGACTCCCAAGCACACGACGGTTTACCTCCACGTTACTAACCCGTTCGCTCCATCCAACATGGGCTAAACTGTGTAAACATCGATAATCGAAAACTTCCAGTCGATGCCGAGCGACGCTGGGGACGTTTGTTGAAACAAATTCTCAAGCAACTGCATGATTATGTTTTCTACAAGCTTTGTTACCCACGTTACGGCGTCCCCGGTAAGCGACGCGCTCCTACAGTGGTCGGGTGTCAAGAACCTCCTCAACCTCTTGAACTCAGAAAGCACTTCTACATGGGATGCTGGAATGTGAGAACCCTCTTGGACATTGGCAGTGACTATGACTACGCGCAAGTTACACAACTACCGTCTAGATTTTACATGTTTATCCGAAGTACGATTAGCCGGCTCCGGCTCCCGTAGCATCAATGTTCCCGGTTCTGATAGCCACTACTATTTTTGCCACAGTTGCTCAGAAATTTCAGGTCAACAGGGAGTGGCGTTAGCGCTGAGCCAGCGCGTCAACGCTGTCCCCCTTTTTTGGGAACCAATATCGTCAAGGGTCACTGTAGAACGCTTCAAAGGTAATCCTACCAACCTGACCGTGGTAGCAGTCTACACCCCTACTCTACCATCCGACAGCGTCGTGAAGGACGGGTTTTACGACAGTCTTCAGGAGGAGGTAAATCTCGTACCCAAGAGAGATGTACTTATTGTGGCGGGAGACTGAAATGCTCGAATAGGTGGACAAGAACCTTCAACTAAACATAATTGGGAAATCTGGACTAGGCCATCGCTGCGAAAACGGTGACAGGCTAATTCATTTATCCGATTTTAACCGGCTATTTATAACCAACACGTTTCCAGCATCCCAGGAAGCATCTTCTTACCTGGTACTCAAACGATGGTATAACAGTCCACCAGATCGACTAGATCTTGATACGGTCAAGCTGGATATCATCAGTAGAAAATTGTAGATCGTATCGCGGTGCCCAATCTGGTATCAGAGGTGACCTTGATCACATACTGGCTCGCCTTCGGCTCACTAATCGTGTTAAGACCACCCCTCAAAATCGCATCATTGTAGGAACATTAGAGTGCTGCATGAAACCGAAAACACTGATGGATGAAATTCAAACCCGACAGGCAAATGACTCTACCCCATCCGTCATCGTAGCAGACTTCCCTGATGTGCAGTGGTCCAGGATAAAAGCTGCGCCAAACAAACTTGGCACCACGAAACGCTAATACAAAGATGGGATATCAGAGGAAACCATCCGTCGCTGAACCCAGGCCAGGGACGACCGTCTAGCTAGCCACCACGATTACCAGCGACTCAGACGGGCAGCACCCTGTCCCGCAAAAGCAGATCGGTACAACTACTGGAGCGAAACAGCGATCAAGATGAAAACCGCAGCCAGTGCATGTCACTTCGGAGATCTCTTTCGTCTCATAAGATCAGCGTCCGGTAGAAGGCAATCTTTACAATCTGTTATGTGCGACTCCCTCGGGGGACTGATCTCCGATATCAACGGTAGAATAACTAGATGGGTATAACATTTTAGTCCACTTCTCAGTCATCCGCTGGACAATACGGCGGATATTCATCCCGATAAGGCGTCCCCATACGAGTTCGACTGTGATCCTCCAATGATAGAGAAAAAATAGCCGAAGTGATAGGTCACTTGATGTCTGGTGAAGATAGAATCCCGCAGAAATATATAAGAACTGCCCTCCGGTGGTCACCAAACCGCTTTACTCTTTCACTCTATTTGGGAGATCGAAACATGTCCAACTGATTGAAACACCTCGGTTTTGCTTCCGTTTCCTGAGAAAGGCGACCAGGCACTATGCGAGAATTACAGGGGCATCAGTCTGCTGGATGTTGTTGCAAAAGCGTTTGTCCAGCCTTTTACCATTACACACATTTGTGTGGTGAACAGCAGATGGGGTGAACCCCATAGTCAGGAAGACCTGCTGCTCCGTCATGGAAACCGGTAACTCAAGCACGTGGATTTGGAGTAGCGAACCATATAAGGCCCCGCTAGCTCAGGCGTGGTATTGAACCGGACGACAGCAAGGCATTACTTAATCGTTTTGCTACAGCGAGGCATGACCGTACGCACGAACGAAGGAAGCTTCCAAACCGGCAGAGGATGTATCGATTAGATTTTCATCCTAAGGCGAATTCTGCAACACCAAGAGGAGATTCAGCGTCCTACCGCCACATGTTTCATTGACCTTCGCGCAGCATTCGACTTGGTTTTTCAGTTTGTACAACCATTAACCATGCACTTTCGTACGCCGGTTTTGGTTGCTGTCTTTTGGCTGCCCATTGGGATGAAGAATAGGAGAAGGAAAGTTGGAAGTGGAGTCAAACAGAAAATGGAGAAGTTCAGTGGTTTAAGGTTGGAAAGAAATTGAGGAGATGCACGAACGCCACTGTACGACACCCAGC
>UZAN01058028.1:0-12353 GCA_900618425.1 Echinostoma caproni
CCCTTGCACTTCGCAAAATGTTCTCATACGACCATGCCTCTAAATTAGCCTCTGCTGCGGAGGCCCTTTTCACTGCCTTCTCGTGACGAAGGTGTTTTTGTACCAAAATGAGAGGACGAAAAGCCAACATCTGGGACTATAACCGGGTTGGTGGACCACTGGTGGCTCACTTAGGGGAGTCGGCTAAAAACCCTGATTCCAAACCAACCAAGAGGTGTACTAACCATACACACGCCTTCCAGGTTGCGGCAGTGGCCACCGGCTCGATTGGGCATCGAGGTGNCGTCCGAAGGGTATATAATCCGATGAACTGGACACCGGCTCCAGATGGATTGCGGTTTTCACACACCGCCCCGCTGCCTTGGTCAGCCGAAGGCTCTGGTTGTGGATTCCTCAAAATGTTCACCTGCCATGGCCTGGGCAACCTGATAGTATTCAGCCCACATGCAAATCATGGAACGTTTTTCTTTTTATAAAGATCATTGTATCATGATTTGTTTGGCACACAGTCTGGCTTCAAACGTGAGTGAAATATATATAGTGGAGGGCCACACTCGCCGCGTCACAGCGCTGTCCACAGATACTTGTGGTGTTTTGCCAGGAGGTAAATCCATCACATCCTCGTGCGCTGCCGCTGATCGTTCGCGACCGCTTATTCGGAGGGCCGAAACCCACCTTATTCACGGTTAGCCGCGAGATGAAGGTCGTTCGCCTATCCGCCACATGGGGACGCGCTCGGTAGCATACAGCTCTGCGCTCCCGAGAGCTTGATAGCGATCAGCGATTTTCGCTGTGCGTTGATGATGATGATGATGATGATGATAATTCTGGGACCTATCAAGAGATTCCAGGAATATGTCTCTGACGTGCATTGAAAGAAAACAGTTTAGCGAACAACTTTGTTTTCGATGACGGGTCACCTAACTAGTACTCCACATTATACATGCCATCATTTTGTATGGAGGGAAGGAAAATAATAAATAAATGATCACAACCACAACCAACGGGCTGTGGCTGATCTTACTCAGTTTTTTCTCACTCAGTCTCCGTTACTTTGTACACAAAACGTTCAGGTTAAGTTGGGTGTCGAAATCCATCATCGCCATCGTGATACAATGAAGCGAATTTGCTGTTCGCTGCCAAGCTAACAATGTAGTTCATTGTATTGTATATGACTTTGCAGGTATTGAAGCTTACATTTCAGTACACAACGTATGTGCGAAAGTACAAGATAGGGCTTGGGCCTGATATGAGGAAGGTAAAGAAATTAAACCTCTATGGTCAACACACAGAGTGCACAACCTAAATGAACTATTCTCTTTAATATTACTCTTTTTATTTCGATTGCAGAGCCAATGATCCAGCTTCATCTCTGATTCCCAGTCGTGTGATTATGTCTGAAGTTTGCAGAACGACCAGTAAAAATGTGAAGGTAAGCACCTTACTTTTGTTGGTGAGAGTCCAAACAGACCGCAGACTTGGTTTTACAGTTGGAAAGAATGAAGGTCGCAGATCACCCGCTACCTAATGAATTGTCAGCGACAGAAACCGATATGAGTGACGGTCGAACAGCTCAGCTTCAGCTTGAAACTCATGATGAAGTTCAGCCCAGAATTCCAAGTCCAAATCAAACGAATAATGAGGAACCATTTACCACATCTGGCTTCACTGACGGCACCTCAGCACTGAAAGGCATTCCACAAGCAACTTCATCTTCGCTTTATCCTAGTCTAGAAGATACAAAACTTCCTTCTCCACAAGAAATTACCGCACCAACCATCATTGCATCCGCACCATTGTTAGACTCAACCAGCCAGGAGTTGGTGCCATTTGAATACAGTCTCCCGGCTCCATTGACGATGGAATGTTTGAAAAATTTATATGTAATCCAAATGTTGGATGACATTGAATCCGTTGAACTTGAATTTTTGAAGGTAGGTACTTCTAACAAAATTAGTCTTACATTTAGGATGTTCAATACGAAAACCATGGTGTATCGGTAGCCCGTGAGAATAAAGATTTCTTTCAGATGCTTATCAATAATTACGTTCATTGCTGGGGCCAGTGGAAGCATGCGATGGAAAGATTCCAAATGATTCGTCAGGATGTTATTCAATTAAAAAATACGGCATGGAAAGTGACCCGAAAGACCTCCAAGGTTACGGTAAATTTTTTTAAATCTTCCTACTCATGCGTTAGTGCCTTTTGCGAGTATCTGATCTTAAATTTCAGTCAAGTACTCATGCTAACCTGATTAGAAATCATTTACATATTTGGCATCTTTTATAAAGCCATGAACAAAATTTTTCAACGCATCACGTTCTTGCAGCATTGTTGATCGCTGACACATCGGCCTTATCAATTGGCTTGAGCCACTATGTACCTATAGCAAAAAATAAAAACCGTATTGTTAGTTTAATATTGTTGTCTTACGGGATCACAACATTCTTCCGTGCTGACTAAAAATTCAGTGAACCGCCGAAGACTGTGGGAGGACGCACCGTTGGTCTCTTGTGGGTTACTGTATATCCTCGGTTTCATCACGCTGTTTTTTATTCCGAGTCTTTAATTTCGAGTTGAATAACTCAGTTGAAAATCAGATGTGTTGTTAGCCATTCGATGAGATTCACAGGCTGATCTTTTGCCGTTTTTTGTGTAATTTCCAAGATAGACGCTTTCGGGGCAGTGTTTCAGGGGCGCGGTTACCCCTTTACCATTTGGAAGGTGCACGTGACCATATTGCGGAGTGCAGTTTAAACGTTTTACTTTTTCTGTCCTATTTTGAAGACCGATTCACTCTTTTCAGAGGGATTAAAGCCGTAGTAAAAACACCGTGTAGGGATAGAAGTCCTTATGGTAAATTAAATGTTGAATCTTCTTATAAGACATTTAATAGCTGAAAGAAATCTGCGACAAAAGTGACCGGTAATCAGAGAACTTCAAAGCACAGTTCAGCCTGGCGCTAACCAGACTGTCGATCTGTTGTAGCTGAGACTCCGTGGGCAGTGTGATCTGAACCTCCTACTGCAACAGAAGTTCGATCTTGCATCAATAATCGCTCCCATTTTCAAGATGGGATCTAGTAACGACTGAACAAAACAACGTGAAATAAGTTTGATCCCAACAGTCACCAAGTTATTAGCCTCCGTCATACTTCGACATCTGACACCATTCAGAGAGACAAATATCCGCGAGCAACAAGCAGAATTTCAGTCAGGTCGCGGTTATATCGACCAAATCTTCACGCTGCGTCAAATCCTCGAACTATGCCGTACACACGGTCAACCAACCGTTGTCGTGTTCCTTGACCTAAAAGGAGCCTTGGAATCAGTTGTCCGTGAGTCCCTTATGGGGTCGGTTTTTCGCAGAGGAATACGGCAGAATTGTTTGAACGTGATGAGTTCACTCTAATCACATTTAGTCATAGACGGATTACTGGAGAACGCACCAAGTGGTCTCCCAGATGTAGGTGTTGATTGGGGAACTGGAGAAAATCTATGTGACTTGGAGTATGCTGACGACATCGTTTGCCTGTTCGAATGTATGGCGGGTACATAAAACGCATTTGACAATAGCAAGTTCTGTTGTTCCGTCCGGCATGTGCTTTGCACCTTCAAAGTGCAAAGTGATGCTGCAAGACCGGGTGTTGCCGAGTTCTGTTCTGAAGGACTTATCTGAAGTTGACTGCTTCTGGTACTTGGATAGCTGCATGACCAACGACGGTAGTATATTTAACCGGCTTGCGGACAAGCAAGGTGCCAGCACCACAACAATAACAACTGGGGTTGCGGTTAGGATATAGAACATCGGGAAGAAGACGAAACTGTTGAAATGGAAAATTACGAATAAATGGAGTAACAATATTTTGTTCCACCGCACACTTTTTGGAATTTTCTTGTTATTTTATCGTTTTTTGTTTTGTTTTTTATGGGGCACGGGACGGTAGCCCATCAAAGGTTATAAACGCGCCCATTTCCAAGGCTTGAGCAGCGTACGCACAACTTAAGCACCTGTGGTGAAGACGTGGCATTTCACTGAAGTTAAAACCTCGTGTCTACTGCGTCACTGTAAAATCAGTTCTGGTTTACGGTTCTGAGACTCTGAATTTGCGAATAGAAGACAGTCGGGGTGGAGATAGCGGGTTAGTAACTTGGCAGTAAGTTGTCGGGTGTTTGGGAATGAAAGGTGTGCCGTAACCATTTTGAAGGTAATACGATGTCGCAAATAAAAAACTAAGGGACTGAAACAGTTATTAGTGTTTAAAAAAACTTCAGCAGCATCAAAAGAAGATGGAAAACGGGAATAACAATCCGTCATGGTCGTTTGATACCCTCTTGTGTTCGTTGATTTTTATACTGTTTCTTATCGTCGTCTTTAAAGTTGCTGATATTACGGATATATGTTTCCTGCCGCAGCCGCACACTGTGACATGCATGTACGCAAAGGTATCTCGTACGTGTTCTTTAGGTATGAGATGGTCCAATGCACGTTGAAAGCAGGCGACGCATATGGCAGAACTGATGCAACTTACCACGGGTCTCGAATTCTCTACACGGCCCCTAGTCTTCCAGAGTAGGAATTTGAAAGTATGCGCTTTATAGGTTAAGTATGCTAACACGGAATATTGTGCTACATTTATCACTTCCGGCAGAGGGTGTACGATTTATCGTTTAATTGTATGAGTTTCGAGTTTATAGAACCATTAACCATGTGATTACATTCGAAAAGGTATGAAACAATTGCACTTGTAATGGTTTCAGTTTCATCAGTGTTCCCGAACTCTTGAAGATCGTCTCATGCTCATATAGCCAAAGAGCATTGTTCCACAGGGACACATACACGCAAAATGAGACTGTAGAGGCACGGACATTGTCTTTCATTTGCAAACGCAGGCTTCGTCTGGAACTGAATAGGACAACTAATTTTACCGCACTAAATGCGTTCGCCATCGAAGTTCTCATTTTACGGTTAACCAACTCCGCGAGTGCATCCTTTCTCAATGGTAAATAAATGCCTCTTCTACGTTTAAAAGTCCCTCATGGATGATACTACCATTACCCACAGAACTTTCTGGAAAAAAGATAACTACGCAACAGTAATGTCACCAGTGCCTATTTTTACCACCTTATTCGTCGAACATATAATCAGATTTCTTTTTCGTTTGAATGGTATGAAACTTCTGAAATTAAAGTACTGGCCGCTCCAAGTTGGTTTTCTATAAACATACCTCTGAATGGAACCGCTGGTCCGTTAGTTTAACCTAGCGTGGCCTTATGTGGTGGTTCACCACTTCATGTTCCGGGACTTGACCGGTTTCCATCACAGGTCTTCGCGACAATGGGGTCTACCCCGTCTGCTGTTCATCACACAAAATGTGTGACAAAAAAGAATTTATTGTTCGTAAACAGATGAAGAAGTAGAGTCACCGTTAAACTGTTCTCAAAGGAACAAACATCGTTGATAGAAGATTATACTATCTTAAGCCCTAAGTGTTGAGTATTGCTTTTGAGCCAGAGAGAGGGGGGCGGGAGAGAGAGAACACAGAGCCAGGAATTAGGCTTTAATTTTCTAAGATTGTAGGTAATACGGTTACAGTGAAAAAACAGTGCTTTCGTGAAATATTAGTTTAAATTCTAATCTGATCACAGCGAGTTTAAATCCTTCTGAAACCGGTGTGATACGACAATCTTCATTTGGACTGCTTTATCAGAGATTGTTGTCACGTTCTGCCTTCTTGGTGTAGATATATAACACCTCGTTGCGTAGGCCTAGTGGCAAATGGTAGAAAATACGCTGTTCATCTTATACGTCTGAATTCTGAATGCATGTTCGGTTTCAGTCAGCAATGCGGTCAGGTTAAGTTATCAGCTTCATGGTACATTGAGAAATGTGACCTCAATTACGAGTATGTTTTAAATTTCAATGTGGACACAGTAAAAATCGACTACTCTGGGCTAGAGAACCCAAAAATCGGTGTCGATTAAAATCCCTTATCTGTACCAGTCAGAATGTCCACGGTCACATGGATGCACTGTGTGCTTTAGCTATTTTTTCTTGTATTGAACAACTGGGTTGGCAACAACGACCGCTCCGTACCAAAAACCAGGTTCGTAGTTTACGTTGTCAATAGACTTGGTACTTTTGTATTCTCACCGCTACAATTCTGTACTATCCCATTTCAATCATGGTTTGACTGAGGAGAAACAAGGAAGCTACGTCGAATAACGCCATAGAAATTCACTAACTAGAAATAATTGTTTTTTTTCATTCAATCGTTTCCAATTAATTTCTTTATTTATCGTGTGACGGGGTTATTCAATCGTTCCAAAGGCGTATATCAACAATGCGGTTATTATTTCCTTTGAAGGGAACGCTGATCGGTAGGCGAAATCATAGGCTAGAAGGTCATGTTAGGAGTTTGCTTTCACGATTGTCGCAGTTGTTTGTGAGGAGTGCGTGATAACAAGATGTGATTCTCATTTATTCAACTGAATTCTGCCTGTTCGTTGCGCAAACCTACTGTTCGCCTACCACTTCCTCCGAAAACTAGTTGCTTATGGGATGATTCAGTTAACCTGTTTAGAGATGAGAAAACCCTTTGCAATGTCTGTCTTGATATTCATCCCGGTCATTCTTCTTTTTACTGGAAAAACCTAATTCGATAGAGCGCATTTGGTGTCGTTTAATTTTTCTTGTTTGATTATATATCCTATATTGTCACTCACAGTTACCAACACACTCTGATGAAAAACAATTTGGGCACTAAAATAGCACACTGCTCCTTAACTTGAAGCAACCAGATAGTTGCGAGTTTAGTTCTCTATTATTACGCTCTGGTCCAAATATTCTAAGGCTTGTTTCCAATACTATACTAACTCATCAAGTACTGTGAATTTTACTTTTGCAATAGATTGATTTCGTACAGTTATTTAGTGGGAATTGGAAAACTAGCTCGGTTCAGAAACAATGATGGTATTCCAAACATTGTTTTTCTTCGTCTCCGAGGTGTTTTTTTCTTTTCTTTGATTCCTGTTTCTTTTCATTTTATCTGCTTTGAAGGGTAAATGTCAAGATGGTGTTTCTGTGACCCACGAGTATGCGTATGACGAGTCCGTTCTTGACGAATCGGTATCAAATGTGATAACGGAGACGCAGGATATTATGCGGTGGATTGTGTTCGAGGAGTTGCCGGAAGTTGCTTACGATCTCTGTCGTATGAGGTATGTATCTGTAAGAAGGTTGGTTACCGCCCTCCCATATGGTTGAATACATGGATTTGATTTCTTCTATTTCCGAAAGGTGCACTGCATAGTTAGATTTGTATTTATGCTGAAAATTTAGCCAGTTATACACAAGCTTTCAGCCAAAAAGGAACCACTGATGCAAAACTGACAAAAAAGATACAAAGTGAAACATTGAGTATGCAAAATATGATCTGACTGCTAATTAGATTGTGAAGATCACAACGAATTCTGTCCTTACCATTCAGTGTCCGGGCATGGAGAAATCGCACTTTTGGGATTTTGTCGCAATAAAGTTGCTCTTTAGTGTAGTAAGATACCAAAAGAGATTACCGCAATGATCACGAGGACCCTTTGGTCAATTTTGTGAACTGACAAACTGAGTGTTGGGATTCGGAGTGACAATCCACATGAGGATTCAATGGGAGGGGTATATATACGTATATGTATATACACATTTTGACATTTTTGTTTGTTTTACTTGTGGTCGCACACACGAAAGAGTGCATTCACGTCACTCACTTCGGTTCGATGCCGTATCCCGCAGTGTCTCCAGCCAAAGACAATCTGAATCTTTGGGGCCCCAACCGGGAAATGTCGACGGAGGCCAAATTTGAGCACAATCTCTTCAACCCTGTACGCCACGTCATAGCGTGCCCACTTCGATGTTTCTGCCAACCCGGACCAATGTCCACAAATAGCGCATGCTATGGCAGACGTTCGGGCATTCGTAGGACTTGCCTCAGCCACTTACGACGATGCAGTACGTATGTATTTCACACGTCTGAATCCAGACTGTGCCAAACAAATCATGATACAATGATCTTCATAAAGACGAAAACGTTCCATGATTTGTTTGTTGACTGAATACTATCAGGTTGCTCAGGCCATGGCAGGTGGATTTTCTTAGGCAATTCATAACCGGAGCTGTCGGATAACCAAAGCCTGACCTGTAAAACAGCGGGGTGGTGTGGGGAAATCGCATTTCATTGGGGGCCGATGTTCAGTCCATCGGATTATATACCCTTCGGACGGGGTCAAACATCAAAGGTGCCCAATGCACCTCGATGCCCAATCGAGCCGGTGGCCACTGCCGCAACCTGGAAGGCGTGTGTATGGTTAGTACACCTCTTGGTTGGTTTGGAATCAGGGTTTTTAGCCGACTCCCCTAAGTGAGCCACCAGTGGTCCACCAACCCGGTTATAGTCCCAGATGTTGGCTTTTCGTCCTCTCACTTTGGTACAAAAACACCTTCGTCACGAGAAGGCAGTGAAAAGGGCTTCCTCAGCAGAGGCTATTTCAGATGCTTGGTCGTATGGGAGCATTTCGCGAAGTGCAAGTGTGACCAGCCGCAACCCTAGACACCTACCCCCGACCATTCTGAGGCTTTCGGAGGCAAGATGATGCAATGAAATGATTTCGCTCATTGGAAGACTACCTGACCCTAACACTTGTCGTCTGAGTTCATCGTAACAAAAAAACTATACTCCATCCATTCGCGGACGATGTGCAGACGACGGTTGTGGAAGACGGATGGTCGTTGGACATGATCTGCTCGGAGAGGCCAAGTTTGGCAACTGTAGAGCAATAGTGCGTACTGCTGCGCAATACACAGGTCCTTTCAGTGAAAGGTACATGTGCTGGCACCAGAGATGCCGCAGTTTTAGCAAACGCTAGTTTAACTTTGATTACGCGTTGAGAGATCTCGCTCACACCTCCGCCAACCGTCATACAACTCTCGAGGTAGACGAAGCATGACACGCTTCGCGGTAGCCCACACCGATGAAGGTTCTTTTTAGAAACCTTGACCGGAGCCTCAAAAGTGTGACCCACAAGGCAGTGGGGCATAAATCCAACGCGGGGCTTGACCGAAGCAGCAGTGCTGGAGCTTCTAACGACCTGTCACGCAAGGCTTTCGGGTTTGGGTTCAGTGTGTTATTCGCTGGTGCGTTGATTTTCAGTCCGCTGTTCAGCGATCGGCCCTTAGTCTCATGCGCGCGATGAGCCAAGCGGAACGTGAATCGCACAATACCTTATTGGCTGGGGGCTGCCCAGCTTGGGTGGGTGGTTGTTGTCCAACGAAGTGCAGAGAATTCTCCCACCGTCCAGCGGAATCCCCATTTACCCCACTTCTTCGTCTCCCTAGAGGTTTTTGACTGGCAAACTGCCCCTCACCGTGTTTATTTGTTGGAGTGACTCCTCCAGGGGCAAACGTGGATAGTGAAAGGAAATTAAGTGCCCAAGCTGTTGGCCTTGTAAGACTTACCTTCGTCTGGCCTCTGCCCATTGGCCTAGGTGAGCAGAACGCTGCCATCCGTAAGCATTGAATATGTCACCTCGCCTGGTGATAATACGTTTGCAAACTAATGGGAAAACACAAAGATTAGGGGAAATGAATAAAGCGTGTCCAATGGGAGACCTGGACTATGGCAGACTAGATTGGATCGTGTGTGAAATTATTCAATAATCGGAAGTTTTGAATCACAGTCTACGTCTTGGGTATCAATACAAGCGCGCATATGAGATCAACCAGACCGTTTGAATTGTTAACTGGCTTTGGTAATTCTGCATTTTTTTGGTTAGCAAAAAAATTTAGAGATGATCTCCGTTCAACTTAAATCCTTCGGTTGGTCGTACTGCGTTTGTGTTCGTCGTTGCAGCAAACAACAGCTTTCATTGCAAGTCAAAAAGGAGGTTAAAAACTGAATGTTTCGCTCTTAAGATAAAGAAATAGAAGGTATGTGTCGGAAATGATCAGATTGGTTTGTGAACAGAAGACGAACCTATTGATGTGAACAGTCTCAATGCTGCAGTTATTTATCTTTCGGACGATTTTCTGCCTTCAAATCCTGACGATTGCTTGTCTATCACGGAGGGGTTTTTCCACGAGGAAGTATTTGATGTTCTTAGAATTAAGAAAGCCATGAGGGCAATGGGGCCCAACTGGTTTGGTTAATGCTCATGTATGGCACAGACCCCCCCCCTTGTTAATAAATCTATTTATACACGCTCAACTTCTCACACTTGGAAACCGTTCACTATTGTTTTCAGTCTTAATTCCTCCTCATCTAATATTTTATCCAAATCTTCCATCCAATTCCCATTAATTCTCAGATTGAACTAACGAAGCACACTTTTAATTGTTTGCGGTCTACTACTAGTGATTCTAATGACCCGTTTTAATTTGCACATAAACCGAATAGATGTGGTAGATGCTGTCTCTTCTCAGGTGCACTTTTTTGTAGTCCCCCAAAGTCCGTTCAGGGTGTTTTTGTATGTGTGTTCGATTATTCTTCCGCTTTGGATTCCGTGTCATGTTCTATTCTTTTCCTAAAGTTACAATTATTTTTGTCCCATCACGTCATTGTCCTAATCGAAAGAGTGTTTCTCGGGAAGCATTCAGAGAATAAATGCAAATGTAAGTGTTAATCGGTAGTTCTTTTGGTGTTTTAGGCCGCTGTGCTTTTGACAGTTATCAATGACTTACTCTTCATTCCTCCAGCCAAGATCTTGAGATTAACTGATGATATGGCTCTCTGATGTGGCTATCTGAAATCCATCTGACATTGCATCATTTTCTTACAGTTTATTTCAAGTGCGAACATTTTCGGATTAATCTGATCTTCATCCTAGTGATTCTATATTCTTCGAAAGCAATTTGTGATCCGGGTATCTATTGAAACTCTCGTTCATCACTCAGTACCCGCAATGAGAACACCACCAAATACCTAGGAGTCCCCATAGAAGGCGATCTTCTGTGATCTTCTTTCCTATTTAACTTTGTCATAGATTTATTTCTTGAAACAGCTCTATCCTCGTGCAGGGATAGCGACATCGATTTACTTCCGGGTGGCAAACTGTCTGATCTAGAGTATGCAGACGACATTGTGCTACTAAGTGATGATCCAGGTAAGTTGCAAGCTTTTCTGGATAGTTTGAGTGCGTGTTGCCATGTTTGGTATGCGTCGGTTGACTACCGAAAATTGTTTTTTTGGTTTTCTCTCGTTGTTGCTAATCCAAACGTTCCTGTAAGGATCTAAGACTACTAAAGCGTTCATTGTTTAACAGTTTCACCTTGACCGGATGCACACAATCCACTTCATACTTATGAGTTTATACCTTATACCTAACCAGAAACCAGATAACAGAACACTTGATCACCGTCCTACTCAACACGGATGTTTATCGGAAAATTCTCAAATCGGAACCGATTGCATGTAAGTTACTTCCGGAGATGATCTTGTGGGGTTTCTGAATTTGCATTATCCCAGAATTCGGTGTCCTACCCACAGAAAAAAATAAATCTAATTGCAAACGATACATGATTCAAGCTTTATCTGTTCCCCATCTTTCGTGTGGTGTATGGCAGCTCTTCGATTGACCACTTTTACCTTCGGGAGTAAAGAATAAGAATAAATATATAAATAAATAAATAAATATATCGACTTGAGAGCAAAGATGTTGCCAATAAATGAAATGGAAATGGGGGTGTCGATGGCAATTAAAAGAACTAAGAGGTATGCGGTTCGTAAAAAAGAGAACAACAACTTTTTGTGTTTTCATCGCGTACTTTTAGACTGCTTTGAGTTTCTTTATTCTGAAATGAGGCATAAGATTCCAAAAGACAGTCTGTACAGCATTCGTGATACTAATTTCTGTTCTGGGCTGTATCTCTCAGTGTTTAACTATCGACGTTCCTAACCCTAAGCTGTTGTACCAACACGTCAACTCCATTCGGAAAGTAAAGTTTCGTATACCAGTAATAAGTAGCGCTGGAAGAGTTGCAGCCGCTCCAACGGAAGCGGCGGAAATGCTGAAAATTCATTATTCCAACGTATTGGCAGCACTGCAAGTTGAAGGTTTACAACTACCCCAACGGTTGCATCATCTTCCACATCCTTCACTCACTTACGTATCATTTACTGCTGAAAACGTCAAAGCAAAACCAATGGCTTTGCGAAAAAATGCAACTCCAGGTGCGGACAACATACACCTGAAATCTCTGATCTTTTTGGCAAATCACATATCCGAACCGCTAGCTATTCTGTTTCAATGAATGTTCGACCAAGCAACACTCCCCGAATCATGGAAACAAGGAGTCATTTCTCCCAT
>UZAN01058035.1:0-12351 GCA_900618425.1 Echinostoma caproni
GTCAACCAGCGAGACGATGTCATCGGCATATTCCATATCAAGGACTTTGTTCCCTGGGAGCAGTTTGCCTCCATCGTTTGCTTGATTGGACAAATCATTCTGTAGATTACCCTTTATGACGAAGTTGGAAAGGAATGTGGACATGTGGCAGGCTTGCCGAACTCCACTGGAGACGGTGAAGTGTGGCGAACGTTAGCCACAGGTCCTAACTGGACCTGAAGTATGCCGATACAACTCTTTCAGGATTGACACATGCTTCTCTGGTACTCCATTCCCTAACAAATAGTTCCATAGTGCGGTCCTGTCGACAGAGTCAAACGCCGCATGATCTCTAAGAATACAATGATTGTTGGTTTTCTATAGGCATGTAGGTCCCCTAGCAGCTGTTGGAGTGTGAAGATGTGATCGATGCATCCACGACTGGCGCGAAACCCAGGCTACTTATCGCGCGTCTGCTCTTTACGTTTAGTGTACAATCGGCAGAGAATGACGGGCGCCAGCATATTTGACGCTATAGGCATAAGGTTTATCCCCTATGCTCGTTCGGGCCCTTTTGGAAGATAAGCACAACAAATGTTAGAAAGCATAACTTGTAGTTCACTAATAAGCCCTATTCCATTATGTTTGAATAGAGCTAGGAGAAGGCCATCGGAGCCCGGTGCTTTGTGACGTCCCAAGGCGTGCACCGCCTTACGGATTTCCGCCTCAGAAGGTGGGTCTGTTGAGACGGACCATGGGACGTGGGCCGGAAAAGGTGTGTGAGCAGCTGATGCTGGAGACCAACTAAATTGTGCTTTGAAGTGCTCCGCCCAGCGTGCAAGACATCGCTGTTGACTATGAATGGGCGAACCGTCAGCTTCGTAGATCATTGCGCTCACACCCAAGTCCTCAGAATGCAGATAATTCTTGATAAGTGATCAGTGTTGGTAGATGTTTTAGTGTGTGGTTGTTTCTTTTTTTCAGATGAAGGTTTTGGAAAGCAATTAGACGAGCTCGTTTGGACAGCTCACCGCAGTATAACGGTTGTTGTATTTGGCCTTTGGAACGTCCACCAAAGCCCATGGACAGCTTGGCGCATACTAATGTGTGGTTGGATTCTAAGGAGATGCTCC
This sequence comes from Echinostoma caproni, assembly GCA_900618425.1. Classification (NCBI taxonomy): domain Eukaryota; kingdom Metazoa; phylum Platyhelminthes; class Trematoda; order Plagiorchiida; family Echinostomatidae; genus Echinostoma; species Echinostoma caproni. The sequence goes on from UZAN01058035.1 coordinate 1,113, forward strand.
AGTACGATCGGCAGTCTTCAATGCAGCTTCGCCATTTGTGAATTATTGCGATGTGGTCGATGTCCGTCCGTGTCTGGCTCGAGGAGGGCGAATGCCAAGTTGCGTAACGGCATTTAGAGCATCTGAATTACGTACTGGCCAGTGCCTTGCCGGTCAGGTTCTTTAATCAAAGGCTCCGGGTAGGGTCCCAGGGACAACAAGGCGTACCACACCCACAGACTTACCATGGATTTATGAGCTTACGCATTCACACATGTCTCAAAATCTTACACCTATGCAAGCTCTCCCTTAAAATCTGCACGCAACACTTCCACCCACCCTCTACACAATACCCTTCCTTTTTCCGCTGTTTGTCCCACTCCGAACGGTTCCACTCACGTAGGTTCATGTTATAGCTCGCCGCTTTGCTCCTTGAGATCTGTCTCGGGGCCGACCGTTCTATTCCTTCAACCTCACTCTGCGTTCAAACTGGCTTCATTCACTGTGAGAACTCTTATGCGTATCGGACAACAATCAGGCTTGACTCGTACGCTCGAAAGTCTAGAGATTGATATGTGTTGCCTCTCGGAAACACGTATCCAGGATCCGAGCACGGTGAACCGATTAACGTCTCCTTCCAATCCTAAAGAAGCGTTTCAACTGCGCGTCTGCAGGGTTACTATCGCTTTAGCGTTGGTAGAGTAAACCGGGTAACTGAAATTGAACATTCAAACTGCATTACAGAAGGAGTTTCCTTAGGCGATCCACTGGAATTCCGATATTGTCATGTTTTCTTTTAACGCATTCACACTAGAATTTTTTTTCCTCCAAAGGAACATTGGTAAATAGCGAAGTTACAAGGAGCAAAAACATACTCCTGTTGGTTGCGTATAACGATTCTATCACATCCACAAATTCAAATGAATCCTTCAGAGAGCATTTGCCAATTCTCTTCTTAGTGGATCAATTAGTTTGGTTAGCCACTGTACCACCGCGTGATAAGTTGATTTACACATCCGCTGTTGATCATAGTGGGCAGCCTTGTTTGTGTACCTTCGGTAATCCGTACAATCCAGGAATGGTCGTGCCGAGCGGTCCGACTCTATCAAACGTTGAACAATCACTGATTCCGTCTTGTTTCAGTTCTCTAAGCGTCTTTGATATTGAATTCTCGATAGTTATGGTTTTGTTTTTTCACCTTTGGTGCGTGAAAATTTGGTGCCATCAAGAAGTTGAACGTTCATTTTGTGCACGTTATTCTTTCGATTCATAATAACGATACCTGTACCTTTATCTGGTATTGATGATATGATATCCGGGTTCCTTCTCGGTCTAACATTACATCAAAGTGACTCCTATGTATAAGATATGTTTTTCATCGTATTTTTGACTCCAGTAATGATGGCATGATTGTACAAAGGTGGATTTCATCTTTCCATCAATAAGACTTGATGATGATTTAATGCCCAAGAGTTGCCCATACTAAAACCCTGTATTGACTGTCTCCCATATTGTTTCTTTGAGTTATGTAATGTACTGCAATTGGCCAGTAGATAAAGCACTGACACTACGTTTGTTCACAGCATTTTTGGTTTTCAAATGCGATTCTGATGATCTATTTCCTAATCACGTTAGTGTCGCACTTAAGATTTTATTGGAAAAATTTTATCCCTTATTGCAAACCGCTTGTTAGTATGCCTCACGCGCGACAGTGTGGTATCGCACAAGCCATGACGATTTCGAATTCCATATTATACTCAAATTGCGGCAATTCCGTCGGCATTGTAGGACCAAAAAAAGAATTATCATTGAGATTATTCAAACTGACAGCAGTAGCTATTTCCCGTGTGAGCCAATCAAACTTTGGCTTTCTAGTTCACTAAGGAATGGCTTGGATCAAATAAATAACACAAGTTCGTGCCTATGTTTCTAAAGCCATGAGAGGAGAATCCAATCATTTACTCTGTTTGAACATCTGTAATCAGCGTTAATAATGAATAATTGATCCAAATTGTCCTTAGGCTATCCGCTGTGATCGTTCCGTCTGATTCGACACGCGAATTGGTATCATCACATTATGCGGAAATCTTTTCTCAATATTCCCGATGGTGAGCAGTATGCCGATACCTGGGGGAAGAACGGCATAAACGGATGTGCAACAGCAAAGCGCAACATTTTGTCTGGGGTTAGGCGCTTTCCTTTTTCTCTGTCTGATTGATTCATAGTAGAGTTGTCATCCTTTATCCGAACTCATTGATAGTTGAATAGCAAATACGCATTCGACAGTGTCCCGTAATATCAAACAAGGAAACGAATAATGAGTTACATTTAGGAAAATATCAGCATTGACTAATTTATAAGCCATTGGGTGAGAATACTGTTACGGTTGTGTTAAAAACTGTAGTGATAGATCGAGATGCTGGCGTCCATTTTTCCCCTAAAAAATGAGGAGAATTAAAACAGGGTAGGGTTCAGTATATGATGATACCCTTGGGGATAATGCTGGGTAAATGTTTTACTGTGATAATATTCTACTAACAGTTGATGGAATTGCGCAGCTTTTGGAAATGAATTGTTCATCAAAATAAGCGTGATTCCTCAATCGCCAAAACGTCGATGTGCTTATACTACGGGCCTAATTCCGATTCAAATCAACAAAATAAATCCACAAAGTATCTGTCTCTCAGGTCACGTTCACCCGATGCAAAATGAGGTTTTGGGATCGAAAAAATCGTAAACGGTTTTTAATACATGACACAACTTCAGGGAGGTTGCATTCCAAGCAGCTTTCTTTATGGAGTTGGCTACTGGAGTTCAATATTTGCTACCTCAGGCGATGCAAACAGCACAACACGATCTGTATTGGGCTGAAAAATCTGCCACCACTGTCCACCCATGCCTTTGTTACACATGCTCAATATTTAGGACAGAAACAAATTTGGCATAATTTATCGTTTTCACGTCGTTGAGACGACCCATGCATTTATCCCCATACAACAATGCATAGATTCCCTAATACAATGCTTCATTTGAAGAAGAAAACGTTTTATCGTTTTCGTTTACCACGAGAACATTATTCGAACAGAGACCTCGAGGATGACATACGGAAGCATTAGAGAATTGTGTCAAGACCTTCTCCAATGGCCCTTTGTTGAGCGGGAGGGGGTACTGATGACGCAGCTTGCGTCAAGGTCAGGACTCTCATCATAATAGCTTTACACCCCAATATAAGTAGAAGGAAATTCAGGAAGACAAGAGGTACTATTGAATATCAAACAAAGACTTATTTTGCAAGTGCAAAGTAGCACAGAGTTCGAGTCTAGTGCTTCCGAGTGTATGGTTGAATCGATGAGCTGAGGATTGTGCGTGAAGGTGAAGTCCGAAAGATAATTAGCTCAAATTATTAAAAACCAATTATCCCACACCACTATTCACAAGTAACTGTGACTCAAACTTGAAGCATAGAAAATGTTTCTTTTTGATTTTATGAATCAAATACCATATTCACTGATCTGTCAGCAGAAGTCTGATATAGCGTAAACCTCAGTATGACCCGGTTTGTGTAACTCGGGTTGTGGTTGATCCCCCTTACCTTGCATCCCACGGAATTCCCCCATAGGACCAAGCGTTTGAAAGTGTCTGCTGAGGAAGCGCTACANTTCCATTGCGAAGGTGTTTTGCCACCAAACTGAGAAGAGGAAGAGCCAAATTCTGGGACGATAATACGATTGGTGAACCATCGGCTTTTCATCTAAGACAATAAAGAGGAAACCTTGATTCAAAACTTACGACCCAAAGGCGTACGAACTATATACAACTTATTTGTTGTAGTCTTCCGTTCAAGTGAAAATCGAGGCTTATTGGACATATGAAACTCATGACCCTAGATAGTAGCTTTAGTCCAAGCCAGCCGTGGGTGTCTAACGAAACTGCTTCTGCTAACACAATACTTGTTTCAGCTTGGAGCCGCCTAATCTCATCCTTTATTAACTGACGTTAGTCACTTGGTATACACTCAATTTATCGTCGGTTCGTGGCCTGTGTGCGTGAATCAATTGTACTTTATTGATTCATTTTGGTAATCGATGCTGGATAATATTCTTTCTGTGTATACGTACTGGTCCTCCTGTGTAGCGGAGTGGTCGCGGAGGAAGATACATGATGACTGTAAGTGCTGATTAAGAAGCTGTTCGAATCTAGTCCTAGTATAAACTGACTCAGAGAGGCATTCTCGATCATGTACTGAGTAGCCTGATGAAAGATATGAGACAGCGAAAACTGTCAAAGCAATCCTCATCATCAGGCGAAACCAACTGCTGTTCTGATGACAGGAACAGTTGATTTAGACTTTACTGCTGCTTTGGGCTAAGGCTACTGTCATCAGTAAAACAAACACACAAATCTGACTCCTCCGCGGGTGGTCCATTTGGAAGCGAGGTCTATCATCACCCATCACACTGGCAAAATGATGAAACCAAGTGGTGGTCGACTGTATATCGCAATGCTCGGATGGATGGTACCAATACGAACAAACTGATGTGCAACGTTCAAATAGTCAACCATTGTTTCATAAGTGAAACCTGATGGATAAACAAATATAAAGCAAATAAATACTGTGGAGCTTACTGAAAATCAGCTTGACTACTTTCCAAACCGAATGATTGAACGGTTCCTTGTCATTCCTTGATACTCTTTCACCAGGTACGGTTAGTATTCCGCGTATCCTTTTAGAAGCTGACGGGTTTATCTTCGCATTTACCAGCTGAATATATCTTTGGCTTCCTCAGAATTTGGTTTATTCGTTACCCAAGGAAACGTTGATGAACTTCGCTCTATGATGATTTATTGACTCAACCGCGATTACTTGTGAGTTGTACTTTCACGATGACTACAATGAATAGCCCAACAACCTTGGTCGATATTAAACGATCCAAAGATGAAACTCGATATTCCGCCTATTGTTCCAACCAACAAGTCAATCCTGTACTGACCGGGTCAAACGATTTGCGTTCAAATCAGACCTTCATCTACCGGCCTTACAACGGAACTAGTCGACTAATTGGAGTATGCTAATTAACCTCACATCGTTATTTTCCCAATCATGACCTTGTAGCGTCCATTTCAGTGCAAAAGTGCCCGTTCTGCCCACCAACCAGACTATGACTTTGGATGCACGCTTTCTATTGTGTACATCACCAAAACTGTTTCAGAAACATTGCACATTTTGTATGGATGTGCAGGTCGTATAATGTAGGTGGTATAATTGGACTGACAATGTATCAATCACAATAATGCCTAATACAAATTGGTGAACAATCTCTTTTTCAGTGTGTCGTAATTATGCCCTTACAACACAATATATATATATATGATAAAACAACAAGTAAGGATTTGAAACGGGAAAAGGGAAAGTAATTAAAGTATTTATATCATAATTGGTACTCAATTATCATTTGGTACAATGTTTCATGACGGGAGACTTGTCATCAATCCAGCCACGGGAGCTCGAGTGCTTACACTAATTATTTTTGAGTAAAACACGGGGGTTATGAAGACGGATGGTAACTGCCTCCGCTGTGGCTACAATGCATACCATATTTGTCCAGACCGTCCTGTTTTAACAACATACAAGGGTCGAATACCGATGCGCAGCATTTAAATAATATTATTAAGAGTAATAGGGGCTATGGTTCCATTTCATGGTGAATTCGTCGTGTATATGGCAAATGGAGCGTGAACTGAATGACCGAGAAAAAAACCGGAGGCTAGTGTTGGAATAAGTGAGGTCTGTGGCCCGCAACAAGCTCGCTAAGATGGGTTAGGGCGATGGTAGCTTAGTGGTTACGTCACTACCTTGTAACCTGTGAGTCCCGGGTTCGAACCACTCCAACGCTGCCCGTTTTCTGAAGTAGACTTTGTGTGACCGCGGCCCCGCTTCCTGAATGTTTACTGTACATCAGTATATTCAATAAATACAAAGGAAGTAAAGGGACAAAAAGAACAGACATATTGTGTAAATGAAACGCGATCTGAATAGCTGTCGGGTGGCCGAGTGGCTAGCTTGCTTGCGTTCTGCCTGTGGATTCCCGGGTTCGATCCCCAATTGAGTCGATGGATTAACACTGCTGATGACATCCAACCAGGTCGAAACACCCGTCCAGTGCTTCCTACCTCTTCTTCATTTGCTATGTACACGACGAATTGACCTCTAAGAGATAATATATGTTAAACATACGTTGTTGAATCGACCACGAACATAATATCGTAAATTTAACTTTTGTAAGATACACATTGTTTGAAATGTGATTTTAGCAGACCGCTTTCGATTTCTAAAACATCGGTCAACGTTGGCCCTAGCGGAGACCCCATTGCTACACCCCCTTTAGATGGTGATTGCTTTCGTCATTGGACGTCAGTTGCCAAGTGTAAGTGCAGAGGAATATTAGTGGTCTTATGTCATTTTCGGTGAACCTAGATTAATCCCAGTGCGTTCAAAATAGCTACACGTTTGATCGGTTTTTTTGCCGATTGGAAGATTTCTTAAATCAGTTGTGAAATCTAACGAAAACAGTTGGNTTTTTGATGTTTTAGACACTCAACGTGTCAATGATAACGGCTTACATATCCAGTTATCTTATCTAGTGGTAGATTTTGTACAATGCCTGTTGATCACAAGGGTATCTTTTTCATTAGGAAATCGACACTTCTCGAAAATGCTTTTTTGAATAACTTGACGATTTTCAAACCAAAACGGTTTGCGTATGAGTAACTGATATTTGAAACACCCATTGCATTCTATCAACATTTCTGTTGGCAACAAATAAGTATTTTCTTTTCGAATGTTTTTCTCCTTTCCTGATTAATAAAGTTTACATTTAGTTGCAGTTGTAATCGAATGACTGTATGCTAAATATCTCAATTTTGGGCGATTGTTCTGCTTCTGGCCTGTATTGAACGGTCTTGACAACAAGCTGTTCTTTCTCAAATCCGTGGATTTCAGCTTTTCGTTTGAGGACTAGTGCTGCCTCCACATGCCCACTGATAATGGTATCTGTCACAAATAACTCCAGAATATTACTGCTGAGTGGATGTATACCGGAAGGAGATCGGTCTATAGATATGGCATAGTAGCCAGTGTATCTACCCGGCCACGGTTGCGGTGTCATGTTTTCCAAACTCTTCAATCAAATTGTTTCGAGTGGGGAGAGTTGGATAAATACAGTTTTTCTACACCTTCCACTGCCATGCAAAGAGCTGATGAAAACCGTGTTTCAATCTGATCCAATCAGCTTCCGCATTTATTGTTAAACCCCAGCCAAAGGACTCATTAAACAATCCAGGAAAGCCGCATGCAAGTACTTTCATTATAGCTGTATTGCAAACACAAGCAATTTACACGAAAACGTGATCAGTACGTGGGTAAAAAATGTCCCCAGCATCTGAAACACATTAAGTGTATATGCAATTCAAATAATAATAAAACCATATTTGAGAAATGATTGTGCGATAAGCTTTACACATACAAATGAAACCGAACAGAATTGGAATAAGAGTTCTCGTAAATCTGCTTCCGAGAACAATGGACGAGTTTTACAAGTACGCCACGTAAACGAATACGCTGAGAGAACAGATAATAATTGCTTACACACAATATGCTCTGTACAGATGTACTATACACAACATGATCCGTTTTCTTCTTCTTCTAAAACCTGATGATACACTTTTTTCCTTCTGATTCCTAGCATCATATTCGTGAATGGTTGGTTGGTTTGATGATCTTCTGCACCTTGTGGAGATGCTAAACTTCAACCGGGTGCGTTTTCCGTACAGAACTCATGTTTAGTCGAGTCATACTCACCAGTCGGGATTGGCGCAAGTTCGAGTCCATTGAACTGCAATGCATCAGGCGAAATTTGTTCACGGATCGGCGCAAGTGATGCCGTACCTGTGGGAGATAACATATTGATACGGTGAACATTTAATTGACGACTTCTGACTCAAAGCTAAACATCGAAACCCCACCAAGGCTACTGAATGTTTCAAGATTTAGATAAAATTCTTCATTTTGCCAAATTGCAATTTGAACAGTTGGACTTTGATTGCATGAAGCTCGTGTTGAACAATTCAGTTCTGGTTCTAACATCCTTGCTACCTAATGGATGAAAACTTCTATCATCATTTTAGTTGTCTATTTTGATAGCGCAAAATTAGTCTACTGTTGATGCTGCTCAGCGAATACGAAAAATAAATGATGAAAAGTGTATCAACTTCTTCGGTTTTCCATGGAATATCTTTCATAACAGAACTAATGAGTTTCTGAAATAAAGCATTAAGTTTCGATGGTGGACGTTTAGATTAACCAGTCGGTTGTTCACAAGCACATGGCACTGTGGATGATCTTGGGTGTTGGTCTCTAATCCAAGCATTTACTATCTACATTAACTAAGCCATCCGCGCAAAGTGATGACCATCGACCATTTAGCTCAGGGGTAAGGGTTGGAATTCCCAAAAACGAAGCTTTTCGGTTCGGTTCCTTACAGGGACACATAAGGTACGCGTTGCTGACGAGTTCGAAACAGGACGAAACACCTGTGCAGTACTCTTTGTCAGTTATCACAAACAGTGTCATCGCATTTAAAAGTTTCAGTTATTCAGGCCCACAAATTGCAATCGTTAATATTGCTCATATTTTTTTAAACATGCTGCCCCCAAAGGTACAAATTGTGTAAGTAAGATGTGTTCCAGGTTAATCCCAATTGACCACCATCTCGCTGGGCGCGCTCGATGCGGCGTCCGGTGGTGTAATTATTGCAGATATTTATGTTCGCCTCTNNNNTTCTGATTTGTTCATTTCAAGATATTGCCATCCCGGCCCGGTCATAACAGTCAACATGATCCAGTTGCGAGTTTTGATTCATCAATATTAGACAAAATATACGGAATGCGCTTATTGCATATCGACCCACTGAGACTGATTCGGAATCGTCAGCGACAGACTGAGGTTTTGAACGTCAGTAAGTCCGAGTGCTTCAGGAAGAGTAAAACATTATGCTTTACTCTGCCGAACATTCAAACGTGAATAGATTACCCCAATTTAGGTATTCATTCAATTGTTACCGATAAATTCTACAAAACGCACATCGGGGTAGTCAGACTACGTGATACTTTGTGAATTCTGTACACCTCTGTATGTTGAGCGGATGATGGGAATGTGAAAATATCAGTACTCTCGGTATGTTCTCGAAGCTCAGTCGGTATATCCAGCGTTATGCAAAAACGTCGTGGGTTCAAATCCTACCGACAGAAATTTTCATTTTTGCTTCATTTTATCGAATATACAAAGACAATTTTCGGTAGGAATGTGCTTAGCTTTGCAAAGTGCTTCAAATGAAGCAGTCTGTTTTCGTCGGAGGGTAAGAAATAGCCCACTATAAACACGACTATTTAAAGAAACTCCATATAAAAATCATTATTTTGAACATTTTGCTTTAAAGTACTGACTCAGACAAACGTGAACATCAACGTGCGTACGCGAAATCCGGGTGCACGAAAACAGAAAGATGATTTACAGCCCAAATGCATCGATTACTAAACACTGCAACCTTTAGGTTAGATTGGAATCCACTGAACGAAGCACAAGTCTGATATACAGGTTTTCAATTGGAAAACAATAATGAAAACAACACTACAAAGCCTAACACATAGTATGACCCGCCAAAACGACTATTACGGTTACTATGTATTTACACACTATGTGCTTTCTCGATGTGTAAAAGCGAAAAGGATAAGAAGATTAGTTTCGGCATCTTGTGCCACTAAATATGAACCGTCTAATCGTTATTCGATCGATCGTGATACAATTTTCACTTACAATGCAACTATTTTTCTCACCTCAAGAGAAGTGATTTGTGGATGCACTATAATTTCGACCACAGAAATTAATAATCGTAGCACTAAAGATAACAACTATTTTACCACACCGAGTTAATGTGTTCACGAGTAACCACCACATACATTGATATTTTTATTATCCCTGAACCGTAGCACCATAATTTCATATCCATGCTGCCTAATATTTGATTAAAACAAGATTTGTCAAATATGTGTTGGAGATTGTCTGACCAGAATAACACTACACAATGGTGAATAAGCTTCTATGCTGTGATTATTCTACAGGTCTTTGCCGTGGCGCAGACATTTGAGTGTATCATCCATGAATGTTCCAAAAACTCCGAATTCCTTAAAACCTACACCAGGTGCCTTCGACGAAGTTGTTTATATTACCAGTGTGACCTCACACGGTAACACTGACAGTGACAGAGACAGTATTGCCAGAGGTTTTGCAGAATTTAATCGGTATTTGGTCGAAATTGCTCAGGTGTCTAAGATATTATCATCCGTGGGAAGCCGAATTCAACGATACCCTGCGTAATCGATCGAGAACAAGCGTAAGGACTTAGGTATCAACTACTAAAGCAACCGATTGACCTAGTGAAATACCCTAATGTGTTCACAATCAAACCGGAAATAAATATTCACGTAAATCTGTCAAGACTCTCAAGAATATTTGACCGAGTATTTCCACTCATAAAGTTTATTCTGAGGAACACTGTAAATGAATAGATTGCATTTCCAGACGTTTCCCTAAATCATCGATCAGACGGAAGTATCCAGCGCGCCATAAACAGTCAGCCAGCATGGAATAATCCGGATATTTATTTGAAAATCTTCTTTTCCATTAAGGCCGGAAAAAACTAATCCACTGCATGGCTTTTAGTATGAGAAGGATAGATAAAGACTATAGCATTCAGAGTGAACATGGGTTCACTCTCTCGAAATCAATATCCAGAATGCCTATTGCACAGCATTTCGAGTCATCGACGGTTCTCAAATAAGATCACTACCTTTTTGATAGACATCGATTTACACGTCACTACTTTGATTTAAGGGAAACATAGCTGGTCACAGTGGAAACTATTGGAGCTCGCCTATCTCTCTATACAGGCAAATTAGTCCTAGGAACACTCGGTCTTCTATGGTGCATACTCAACACAGCACAGTCATCTACCTCTCGTGGTCAAAACGAATGTGTAAATGTGACCATGTTTGAGCACCATGCGGCTATAGAACTCGAATAATGATGGATATTCCTCCCGGGTTTTATGATTCCCCCGTCCTACTTAACATTTGGACATGAATTGCGATACAAAGTCAAAGTCAAATTTTTATGACGGGAATAGCTTACAAGCTGGTGCTTCTT
>UZAN01058036.1:2070-12351 GCA_900618425.1 Echinostoma caproni
CTCCCCTTCCTCCTTCAAACACTTTCACAGCAGCTTCGTCCATGCTCGTTCCCGCTCTTTGCTTAACCTGCTGGTATTCCAAGGTGCCTGGACAACAGAGGCCCTCTATTGTTCATTTAATTTCCGTAAAACTATAGAAATACCAAAAGGCTACCGATTACTCTTTCCCCACAGCCTCTAAAGTGCTCCGTCGATCAGAGCAAAAATGTCTCAAACCTCGACCGCCAAGTAAAACAGCTGAAAATCAGGGATGCTCGATCAAGTGCAGACTGAAAATAGATAAATATCACAATCTGCACAAAAATCCATCGTATGCAGTAACATCATTTTTCACACAAAGAGGATGGGGTAACAGTCGGCAATCCAATACCAAATGAACCCTCTTACATTCTAACTATTGCCATTTCTCTGACTCCATGATGGTTAACGTCAGCTGGTACGGAATAGACGAAAAACGCTTTGGTTGGTGACAACGTATACCAAGTCATTATTGATGAGCTATTGAATCCCGTCTACACTGATTGAAATCAACGGCAGTCATCGTATTTCAGAATAATTGTACCAATAGGAATTCGTAATCAATTATCGGGAACATTCTAAGAACACGACCGGAAGAAGTTCACGCGCCTGTATACGTGAGGTGCTTCTTACAACTTTACGTAAGTAAGCATGAATAACTTTGTTTGGTATGTTTGAAATTATTGGTAGTCGGTTTTCATAGACTTCAGCTGATAATCTTATCGTGCACTTCCGTTCCAGACGGTGAACAAGAATACGCCAGTCCAGATGATGAGGAAGACTATTCGCTGTAAATATAATTTAATAAATTTTAGTTGCATTTGCTCATGGTTACTATATTTTAATGCGTCATGGGTTCTTGGTTATCGTATTCAGTGGAGCTGTCGTAATCCTACCGAGTTCATCTGATTCCGGTGTTTTCCTGTTCGGCATTAAGAACAAACTTCATGCAGTAATCGAGGTGCGGTGGGAAGTGTTTTTTTGTTCTAGCTAGTCTTCCGCCCTTCTTGAGCCATGGGACAGCCTCTAAACAGAATTACAGTTTTAGAGTTCACTGCGATAGCTATCCAGCTGTTCCACGGATCCAAAAGCTCTATCGTCCTTCCTTCCTTCACCTTGGAAAAACCGCTGATACGCGAAAGCATTAACAGATAGGCCCCACTTGACAGATCACATGTGGTTTCTCTCAAAGTCCATCTACCCCGAGTGGCTGCTTGATGAGTTTTAAATAAGCGGAGGTGGCACGGATTATCTAGTTTGGTTTATAATGTATATTGAGAATATTGCCACCGTTGTCCACCATGGAGGTGTCTACTTCTTTACTGATCGTAATAAAATAGTGAAAACTTCGGCGATGTATCTAACTGCTGGTATGTGCAGCCTACTGATCCACCCATGGTCGACGCATTCAGGATTGAAAAATTAGGGAACGGAAACTGTTGAAGCTCAGAAAATGAATTCAGAATGAAAACTTGTGAAAAGAAAATTGAGCATTTCTTTAATTCTCTCAAAGACCGTCTTATAAAGCGCACCAGATTTCGTCTTGATAGTGAACTCGCGTTAGGTTGTCCGTGATGAGTCCCTTGAACATATTTGATTGTCAACGGAGGAGAGCGTTGGGCGGTTAGTGTGAGATTTTTCTCTCTAGCTTATACAATGAGACACTCAATAAGAAGCTTAAGCACTCGGAATGTATGTTGTCCGTACGATACTACAGGTCTACGGCCAGCGAATTTCTGTGCTACCGGGTGCGTCTCCAGGTCGTGGATAGGAGAAAGGGCACTAAGCAGGTAGGTACTACCTTGCCGAATAAACAATTGCTGAAGAACGGCGGTCTTGAGACGTGGTTTTCACCTCGTAAGCATTCCCTGGAACAGGATAGTTTAACGCATTTTGACGCGTGCGGACATGGTCGGCTACTCAATAGGTTCGTCGACATTAGCCTGTTGTTCTGAAGTTGTAACTAGGGTTAGAGGTGCGTCCTCGAAGGTCGAGTGGTAGTGGGGATGCCAATATACTATACTCTCATTATACTTGATGGGTGATCTCATGGAGACCATGTGTGCGCATGTGAGGGGAAGTAGGCTAAATACAACAAACTACGCTGGTTGGACTGTCAAATCTGCAACTGCCAGGAAACGTTGATATTCGATTGCAAAGGTCAATTTTGTTTTGTCCAAGTGTAAAATAAGTTCAGTTCAGTTTTTACAACCATCAACCATGAACTTTCGTGCGCCGGTTTTGGTCGCTGTCCTTTGGCAACTCATCTAATCGATCAATGAAAATTGAAAAAAACCTGTCGTTAATATCAAACTGAAGCTCCGGAATGGGGCTACAGCAGGTGTAGAGATTGGGTGAAAACAAAAGCATATCAGCGATGTTTCTGACGATCGAATATACCTTCAGTCCAAGCATTCCATTTCTGATTAATCCAGTCAGTAAATTCCATTTTTTTTTATCAAGAGTTAGTTTCCTGGATTCAAAGTGGCCGTCCTACACTCAGTAGTAAGTAGGGAAATATCAGCGCGTCTCTTCAAATATCCACTCTGAAAAACTAATTGGAGGACAGCGAAGGTAAAGCTATCCATTCTTTAATCAGTCCTTTCTGCGCTTACGGTGATAGGACTAGGTAATAACATTTCGCTTTACGTCTCAGATGCAAACTCCGAGAGAGCGTAAATCAGGATAGTCTAGAAATTACATTCACATTCATCAGTTCAGAAAGGTTGACCAAAGTGATTTAAAATATAGTGGACCTGAAAAGATGCCATATATATATATATATCCGTGGGCTTAACAAGAGAACCTATCCCATTTCAAAGCCTCAAGATCTCTGATTCACATTATTCATCAGTGGTTTTCCGCCTTGTTAAGGAACAAAGCGTTTTTCTAACTCGACGGTGCGGTAACGTCACCAAATTGTCGCCTCGGAGGACGTGTTCAACTCCCACCATTACTCGATGAATTTTATCCTCTGTATGTCGCATGAGCATCGTCGTCTTTCGATGACCTACCTACAGTTATCCACCAATTACTGAAGCCCAAAAAGCAACGAGAACCACCAAACTTACAAAAATAAAGGCGGAATTTGATCATGCAGCATAACTTCCTTTTGAAGCCATAAGGCACTCGCCTAAGAGCTTTAAAATCCGAAAAGTGCACGCCAAGACCAACCTCCGCTGACATACCGGCTCAACAACGATAAACTTCAATAAAACTTTAGCGAGATCAGACAGGTGTGACTCTAGGTTATGCTACGGTCGGTCTTAATGGATTGATGGTCCCTACTAAATCCGAAGGGCAGTTTGTTTCGGAGGACCACCTTGAAGAACAGAGGTAAGTCGTGGCCTACTTCTAGACCAACGAGAACTACGGCTGCACTTTTGCGGCATAAGCAGAGCATTCAGCCCAAGGCTCGGTGAAATTAGTCAGAATCCGGCCAAATAACTTGATTCGCGATCCCGACAAGACACCACGGATCAGAGAGCGCATTCGGCGGTTATGGCTACTTGCACGAAGCGGACATACAAATGGAATAACCTCGGATGTCAGATAAACGGAAGCATCGGGCAGGTGGCCGTATGGTGCTTCGGGTTCGCAGACGTCGCTCGAGAGGAAATTCCGGACTGGCAACAATGGGGGTTGGGAACAAGATACCAACCACCGGAACGCCACTAACGTAGAGGGGCCTTAGGTCACTGAACAGCAAGCCCTAGTGACCAAGGGACTTTTCCCGCCTTCAATGGTTGGAGACGTTGAAGGACATGGCAGCGAACCGGCGTTCTTGTTGTCGTTTATCAAGTCAGAATGCTTGAATGTATGTATGCAGAGTTCGATTGTGTAGCGTGCTGACCGTAGTGGACCATCTTTTCCCACCCTCAAAACATCCAATCCCTGTCAACTTTAAATTTCACCACTAACCTTGTATGCATTGCGAGTTTGGCAGCGATCAGCGAAGTTCGCTTCCCTGTACAATGATGAAATAAAAAATTACACTGGGGAGAAGGGTTATCAAAACAAGTGGCGACCTAAGATGAGCCCCGAAATGCAACGCGGACATAACTTAGGCAACAGGATGGCCAGTGCACAATAATCCCTGACCGTCTTTGACCCCTATGAGACCCGTCCAACAACTCTAACGGTAACTCCGTCAAGGAAAAACAGTCAATAATGATAGAAACATTTATCGTATTGAAATGCAAACACGGACATAAAATCTACCAGTGACGGTAGGGCGGTCGGTAATCCGCATATCCATCTCCAGAAGGACCCATTGGTCGCATACTGTTGGCGCTACTGTAATACCCGTCTGGGCCGTAGTCCCCGCCATACATAGGTCCATATCCCATGTCTTCGGGGCCGCGCAGGCCATAATCGCCATTGTATGGGTCATTAATTGGCCCCCGACCGACACTGTTGTACGGAGGGGTTCCCGGGGGCCCATAAGAACGAGGACCACCACTATAAGGTGAAGGGCCACCACCCTGCAAAAGTGAATAATTCCGGAAAGAACATACCATTCTGGATGGACCATTCCCCATTGGAGTCGAAGCGAGGAATAACTCAATGTAACGGGAACCAATCTTTTCACGATCTTTCTTCATAGCCTCCTTCGCTTCATCATGACTAGCGAAGTCAACAACAGCCTCACCGGTAGGTCTGCCAGACTTAAGCGGAAATAGATTAGGAAAATACAGGACATACGGAGTTCATTCTTATACGTATGTTGACCGGCTGCAGTGGAGCCAAAAACCGATCAATATCATCGGTCGTTGCGGAAAACGGCAGACCCCGCATCCGAACTGAATGACCAGTAACACTTTGAGGGTCTTCGGGTTCTGGGTTTGACATAGGACCGAACCCAGCGTCGCTGCCACCAGACATGCCATATGGCCCGTTCATGCCTCTTGGAGAGTTGTAGCCTGGATGACCAGAGGCCGGAGGACGAGCATAAGGGCCGGGTCGACCGGGTGGGGGCCCTCGACCATAAGCGGGACCCATGCCTGGTGGAGGACCGTAGGATCCCTTGGGAGCACCATAGTAACCTCCGGGATAACCGTCGCGAGCACCACGACTAGTAATCGGTCCACCTCCACTGCGACTTTCTACAGAGAATTGATCATCGCAAAGTGCAACTTACGATTGGCTTCCATCTGCCGCTGGATTGTGGCGTTAGCTTCCATCATACTGCTTTCAAAAATTTCGATGTACCTACGAGAATCGGCATTCAAAGGCACGAAATGAGAAGAACATAACGGAGAGCTAGGAGTAAACTTGAAAAAGAATAGCCTGTTTACAATACATGCATTTGCCTTTGGTGTGTAAGGATCGCTAGGAACAATGAAAATCCATGCACATCACAGAAACAACCCGTCGGAGCACGCCGCACGGAGATCCCAGGGCGTCCCTCCCAAATGGGTACGTGACCAACCGGAAGTCTGACTGTAAGCCAAATCCGAATACAAAAGCAACTACCACGGAACCCTCGTACGAGCACGTCCCGAAGATCGGCATACAACAGACAGACTGAACAAGGCAATTCCTTGGTGCAGTTGATGCGGCAGGACATTCGTTTCCTGTCTATTTCCGATAAACACCGCACAGACTAACAAAATAATCCAACGATTCCATCTAACTTGTTAGACAAACAAAAGCACTTGCTTAATGAGATGAAAACAAACACGAATACCCAAACCTCCCGTTAAATTCCCGGGGAATAACCACCTGTGCCCTATCTTCTCCATATGCTTCTCCTTCGCCCGCGCTAGCATTTCCGCTGACGTGAATTGAACATACGCCTCCCCAGTGCAGCGTCCCATGTGATCCACCAGTAGCCCGATACCGTTTGGAGCTATTTCGAGACCTGGAAAACCCAGATGATTGTGCCCGAGGGGAAAGAACGGAACAGAGAAAACCAAGTTATTAATAAGACAATAAGGATTCCTAAGAACAACAGTAACAACTCTAAACCCAACAATCTCCTACCTGAATCAAACAGTGTACTACGAAGAGCATCTGACTGACCTACGAACTTACGTCTACGCTACAAGCAGTGAAATTGTGTAAACTAAACAGTATCCATTAGAATGAACAGCCACCGCATACAGAGCATCGCTGATGTAAACCGCTTCCCTTAACTCCGAATTCATCGAAGTTAGAAAGTTCGTCAAAGAACCAAACCAGCTTACGCCCACTCGGACGGAGTTGACAATCTTAGTAACAAGCACCACTATTCCTTGTAAACAAGAACGCACTCATGGACTACTGATCGCTGAAGGCAGAGAACATACACCTGACGGGTAGTTGACCGCAGTCAACGCAAGATGCGGAGTCCCATCCAGAAGAGGGACAGCCCACAATAACTTCATGTGGTCATTATAAACCGACTGGCACTAGTAGATGGGATAATAACTCTTGGGAACAAACTTCACACTTCATGAGAGATAGATCGAACGACTAGAAATGAACCGAGTATTAAAAGCCTCCTAAACGATGGTGATGACAACTCAATGGAACACAGTAGCACACACTTCTTACCGTTGAAGAAAGCATAAATCTCTTTCTTTTCCGTGTCATAGGGAAGACCACGCAGACGGACGACGTACTCGCGACGATTGAATGAATTTTGGTTTCTCCCCATGGCACTGTTCATTTCTTGCTTGCTAGATTGAAATACTACGCAAAAGTGTGCAAAAGAAAGTAATGCTACCTTCAATATAACGACGGCCCATATGCTCATTGTGGTGTGCAGTGGCTTTGTCCACTTCTTGTGGCGATTCCAACTCTATGAACGCCTCACCGTTAGACCGTCCATTGGGGCCCTGGGGGAAAAAAACCCCCCTTTTTCCATCTTTAATTTTTACATCTGCAAATAAACTCGAAAAAAGAAGAAGACATACCTTTAAAGAAATCAATTATATCGTCAGCCCTCGCAGAATACGGCAAACCCCGGATACGTATAACAGCGGACATGATTTCAACCGACAGTGTGCGCAATGGCGACTTTAGTGATCATTAAAACAAAATCAAGCGTGTCAACGAATGTGAAAAGTCCACATGCTTATGGTCCACTACTCGAAAAAGAAGTGTTCCTCTAGTACATCTCGCAACACCTAAGGGCGGGCAGTGCAAAACCTTACGCCACAGCGCGCGCCCTCCGACATGGTGGCTGGTGACAACAATTCGGCCATGCCAGGCGGTTTCATCGTGAGCCGTATGGACCCATCCGAGGTCTTGAACCTCGCCGGTGAATTCGTTGTACAGTATTATACAGTTATGCGTAAATGTCCCTCCGGATTACATCGGTTCTACAAAGATGACTCCGCCATGATACGCGAAAATGCTACAGTTTTCGGTCAAAAAATGATTCATGAGAAAATAATGAGTATGAATATTGGCAACTCCCGTGTGGGCATTTTGCGGCTTGATGCTCTTAGAGCAAATGGAAATAGTGTTCTTATTCAGGTAATCCATCCGCTTTAGAAGAAATTTCAACCACAAATTTATTCTCAGGTTTCTGGTGAAGTCAGCTTTGGTGGCTCGGAGTTTCGTCGATTCATGCAAAGTTTTGTTTTGTGTGAGCAGGCGCCGTATGACTTCTACGTGCTTAATGATATATTTCGGTATCAAGACCATGTTTATGGTGATGTGAAGGCGGAAAACGTTCCCACGGAAGGTATATCTCATGAACCGTTATCATTTGTATTCAGCTGAACCGATAACAAATGTTTCGGATGCTCCGGTTGATTTCCAATCTGGTGGAGCTCATAAACCTCGAACAACTAACGGTGATACGGAAGTGAGTCCAATAAATAGGTCTAATACTGTATTAGGCTAATGTGCCTACGTGGGAGGCCCCTGTACAACAAGAAGCAGCATACACGAAGCCTACCGCACCACCAGTTGAAACCGAAACGCCTCACAGAGACGAAGTAGAAACTCGAGATGAGGAGCCTCCACGTGAGCCGGCTCCGTCTCCACAATCACCAGCTGTTCAGCAAGCAGTAACTCAAGCGCCTTCAAGCGTTGAACCCACCCAACCTGCACCACAACAGCCGCGTAGTTGGGCCCAGATGGTTTCCAAACAACCATCTCACCCAGTTGTTAACATGCAGTCAAAGCCAATGCGCGCTTCAATGCCCGCACCCGCAGTTCAGGGTTTCGACGATTCCAACAAAGGTGTTCGCCCGTCGGCTGCGACCGCCGGCACATCGTTGAATCAGCGGTAAGACGAGTACACCATACCAGTTCAAGTGAACTTCCTGTTTTTCCTAATACATGAACAATTACCTGCATGCGTAACGAATACCAAATATACAAATAAATTAATATAAATAAGTAGTATAAATTCGTAGTTGTGTTGTATTTCGGTCGCTTCAGTCTGAACTGTGCCAAACACCCCGATAAAATAGTCTTCATATCAAAGAGGAAATCGTAATTCGTTCGAAACTGCCAGGTCGACTGGCCGAATTAGGTGGCTTTTCTGTCGGAATTCGTTTCTAGAGTCCGTTTTCCATCCTGATTGCAATTCGTCTTTTGTGGTCATCTGGTTGTAAGATGTGTCAGAATCGTTAGATACGAGATCGAGTAAGCGAGCAATCGCTATGCGTAGGGTGTCCGCTATTTTACTCAACTCATCCAGTATGGTGTTTGTGAAGCTTTTTGGAAATTACTGAAAGAGTTTTCATCGCAGCCATCGGCGTTTCTTAGACCCCATGGTCCGATGTTCGAGGACCGTCACCCAACTTTAATGGTAAGCAACTTTGCTGTAGTCCGGTTCAATACCACGCCTTACATAGCGCGACCTTGTGTGGTTCGCCACTCTAAGTACCGAGTTTGAGGTTGCCGGTTTCCACCACCGAACAGCCTGTCTACGCTACCATGAGGTTCACCTTGTCTGTTGTTCAGATGTGTAATGGTGAAAAGCTGTTTACTCAAGATGGTGCCACTCCGCGTGGGAGAAATATGTTTGGGTTGATAGATGGTTTTTACGTACATCATCGGGAAGTTCTGGGGTTTGCGAATTCGACGCGGGGTCCCGAATCCGTGAATGATTTCCGTCTGTCCTTTAGCAGGGCACGAGGGTGGAGAGGCATGTTTGACGCATGTTACCGAGTAAATTTTCAATGCGATGTCTGCCGAGGCAGATGGTGAATAGAAAAAGTCAAGGGAGGATAAACTAAAACCTGGTATAAGGGTATCAAACCTTTGACCAGATATAGAGCTTGGCCACGTAGGTCACGTTGGGCTTTTATCTTCTGGAGTACCGCATTCTTTTCGTATAACCTGCCTTCCTGTATCTGAAAGCGGGTTTCGACTCAGTCGGTCACTCTAAACTCTTGCACTGCGTCTGTCTCAAGCGTGTGTCCGAAAAGTATTACGACCCCTTTGTACTAATAGCCAAAGTCGAGTCTGAGTTCACCATGGGAAGCGGTGTTCATCAGGGTTGCCCTCTTTCTCCTTTCCTATTTGCTTCCAGATGGCAAACTGTCTGATCTAGAGTATGTAAACAACATTGAACTCATCATTTTACAGCGTATTACAGTAAAGCCAGCTTCACTGATCGCTGCCAAACTCATATTGCACACTAGGTCAGTGATAATGTGTAGGGAGGACAGGAATTGGATCTATTTTTAGGGACCGAGGAAGAAAGAAAACCTCCAAGGTCAACAATTTGAGTACGCAGTTCAGCTGCACTTACATACTATTTCGAACATTTTGGTCTAATAAGAAGTGATAGCAAGATCGCCATTTCTGTCGGTTCGCAGCCATGACCCTCAGTGTCTTAAACCCCAACCCGGAAGCCGAGAGACACCTACTCTACCTATTCGCTCTGTGCATTTCTTCATGCCTCGCTTCCATGTCATCTGTTGACCTCCACGCGGCTTTTTCCAGCCTGCAACAGCCACTGCGAATAAGGCGCGCCGCGGTAGGCGATCGTCGGACATGCGCAAAGCGTGTCCTAACCAACGAAGCCTATTGAGCTGGATTCGATGCGATGTCTTCTACCCACAAGTTCAAGGTTTCACCACCGCACGATGAAATAGATCGTACAGTAACGCAGTACACGCGACTTTTCAAACGTCAGGTCGCCGCCACAGGTGTTCAAGTCCTGCATACGCTGCTCGAGCCTTGGAAATACCTGCGAGTGTCTCCGTTGATCCGTCCCCCACGTTGGTCTTGTATCATCATTTTACACTCAGAAGGTGCGAAGCATGTGCCGAACGAAGCGACAGAACCTGCTAACCTGTCAGGTGCTCTTTG
>UZAN01058049.1:0-10179 GCA_900618425.1 Echinostoma caproni
TAGACCGCCTGTAAGCTTCAGTGCGTGTCTTTATAAGTTTGTGAGTGGAACGGGTGGAAGAGTCAGAAAGGCACTGACTAAGGACGGGATAAAGAGGATGGGAAATATCAGATAAAATCTTGTTGGAGAATGTTTTACATGACTTGAAGTGATGTGTCACCGCATAATGTACTAGATGTTCCCGTGGTATGAGACTACAAACTGACAGAAATTCGAGGGTTCGGGAAATAAGTTTGAGGTCCCTGTTAAAAAGACCAGGGAAGATAACAGGGGACTCATAAAGCCAGTGAGGCAAAACGTGCGCAAAACAAAACGCCTTATGAGATGGTTTGGAATGGAAGCTGATTTAAGACAAAATATAAAACGTGAGCCTCATGACTTTCAGAAAAACGTCATTAACGTGGTCAGACCAGGTAAGGTTACGACTGAAAATAACGCCCAGGTATTTGACAGACGGTTGTCGTTCCATCTGGCCACTAAGGATAGATAAATGCGGGCTGGCGTTTGATAATTCATCATACTTTTGTCCTTTCAAAAAAGAAAACAATATGTCATTACATTTTTGGCGATTCGTGCGGAGGTTCCTTTGTCGAGACCACCCAACTATTTCAGACACATCTTCTTGTAGAGTGGTTTGACTTGATGAGTTGGGGTAGGGCAGTCCGAATATTATATCGTCTTCATAATTGACGAGAAGAGAAGAATTGCTCACAGGCATAGAGGAAATGTAAGCAGAAAATAGAAAAGGCACTAAAATAGCACCCTGCAGTACTCCTTGTTCTTGTCTGTTGGTACTTGTGATTTTAAAAGGATGCAACAATAATCACGAGAAAAATGTGAACCTAGTTGAAACTCAAGGTCGTGACCTTCACATCGGCTAAGATTAGAAGCATGTGAGTTGGTTCACAATAGGTTCCCGCTAGACCCACAGATTCCAGTGCAAACGATTTTCATTTCGGGACAGGGAGGTGATCACGTGATTACGGGGAATGCTAGAATTACGGGGATCGGCAGATAGCTCCAGTTGAACAGTTCTTCCATAGACCCTTGTTATAACGCTGCATCAGAAGATGTCAGAATGTTAGAAACGTTTCGGATGGGTTCCGCTTCAGTGCTTGCTGCGATCACTTTTCTGCAACGCCTGTTACTTTCACCAGTTTAAGTGAAATTTCAGTTAGATCTCTCGTGGTAGGACTATATTAACATGTGTAATGACAATCTGGGCGGAATTTGAAA
Source organism: Echinostoma caproni (assembly GCA_900618425.1). Classification (NCBI taxonomy): domain Eukaryota; kingdom Metazoa; phylum Platyhelminthes; class Trematoda; order Plagiorchiida; family Echinostomatidae; genus Echinostoma; species Echinostoma caproni. The sequence continues at coordinate 1,237 of UZAN01058049.1, forward strand.
CATTGGGTCCCGTTTGACCATGCAGCAAAAGATGATACTTGTGAATTCTCCTCTTTCAATGGATGACAAAACAAACGGGATAGCACATTGGGTTGGCATATCCCAGTGAACCGACTTGTACAACAAGTAGACAAACTATCAAAATTTAAAACAAGAGAACAGCATCATGACAAGTGAACTGATTATTTTAAATTCTAGAATATGTTCATTATGACATGAGAACGCGCGTTCAGAGGCGAATAACGGTTTTCATTGATTCATCTTCTAGCCTGTACAGATCGAATAAGGAAATGGTATGTTGAGCGGGGATAGACATTCAGTCATTCAAAAGTCACGGTGATTGGTTGACAGGGAGATGAATGTCATGCGTCATCCGTGAAATCGATCTTCGGCCACGGCAGTTGAATAGCATGGGCCAATCTCTTTTGTGCACATAGAATGGGTTTGAACAAACGAATGCCGATCGCTTCCGCAATGGCAAGGATGTGGAGACAAGGGACTTGGATGGATGAGGTGGTACTCGACAGATGACTTTGAAGGCTGATTCAGGCTTCATTTGGTGACCTGAGTATGCTAGATGAGCGAGAATAGCGCTTCCTGTGATAGTTTTTCCATTGGGTTGAAGCCAGTGTGGGCATTGCTCTTTAAGCTGCTGAGAACGTTGCCTCTCTGTTCGGCCAATGTAGGTTGCGTTACAAATGCAGCTGAAGGAATATATAGACATAGATGATGTCAGCGTAGGTAAACTATATTTTTTGGATGTTCTTATTATTGGTGAAACTGTGAATACGTATGACAACCTGGCTGCATTGAAGGTTCCTCTCACAGCACGCGATAAATGTCTCCTAATCAGATCAGATAGATCGTATCCTTTGCATGACAGTTTGATTAACTGCTTATTCTTCGGAGCTTCACGAACGGGCTCGTTTTCTTCTAGGTTTCTTTCGATAAACCTTTCAGGGTATCCTTTTCCCCTTAGAATGTTTTTAATCTGATCAAGTTCATCCACGAACGTGGATTCGTGCACGCGAGACAAGACATCGAATAAGTTTTCTCTTTTGTATTAGTGGCACAAAATTGTGAAAGTTGGTGTACTGTCCGGTCCACGTTTCTTTCCTGCACACTCTCATTCAAGCATCTCATTTCCTTATTTAATCTGTACAGGCTAGAAGATGAATTATTGAAAATCATTGTTTACCACCCAATGTGTGTTCTCATGAACTGTTTGTGTCAATGACGTTTGGGCGCACAAAACCGAATGATATAGTCTGATTAACAGCGCCTCACTATTTGCCTACATTTTCGCATTGCAGTTACGCAATAAGGGTTTAAGGTGGAAGCGGGATCAGCGGTGCATTTGGTTATCATGAAGTGTTTTGCAATAGATAACTGCGAGATTAGTGTAACTGACTAAATGTCGAGTGTGGGATGCGTCATCGTCTTCACCAACCATTTTGGAATGTGTTCAGCCATTCGTTGTGAGAATAAATGTTTTTTCTGCCTATGCAGGTAGGTAGGTGTCAACGTCACTGCAATCGAACTGGTATACCGTGTGTGAGACCGAGCTAGATGGCCAACAATCTATACATTTGTTCAAATTGATTCCACGAGTACAGGCAATGATTCGAAGTTGAACATCAGGGACTGTGCGGTTCAGAGTTGACTTAAACCTTTGGCGCATATCGCCCTTGTAAGATGAGTTGACATAAATGGCTTTTCGGGGAACAATTGAAGATGGGTTACATTTGTGAGATCGTTCACCATGGATATCAATGCACCTTTTGGTGTAAACGATTCTCAGCGACGTTTTCTTTAGAATTTCTTCCTCTTGTAGAATGTCTGAGGAAAATACCCTTGTGACTAGCTGGAACAGAGCTTTTACAAGTCCACAGACCAGAAGTTAGATAACTGTCGAGATATTGACCACTCTATGTTGATTTTCAGGAAACAGAAAGTTGTACTGGACCATCCAAGCGCCTTGTATTTCTTAGAGGCAAAAGCGTTAAAGAATGGTTGGTTTCTTCCTCACGGAATAGGGAAAGATGTGGATGAATAGAGTTCAATTGTTTGAAAAGGAATTCAAAATTGTCACGCTCAGTAAGAATAAAAGTTTCGCTTACATAACGCTGACACCAGGTGAACTGCGAGATATTATCGGCAAGTTTTGTGTCCCCGTATGAAATTGCACGGAGAAGTTTAATTAAGGTAACCGAATTTCTAGTTATAAACTTATCTGAAAACAACATATGTAGGAAAAATAATTAACATTATAAAGCCAACCAGGATCTAGTACCATATTATTCGGATGAGGAGGGTGAACGCTTAAGGTCATCTTGAATATGGTTCAGTTAGAAAAGTCTAATGAAAAGATATTATTTGTTTATTTTTCTAGCATGTCATCTCGTAAACGGAACATTCAAAATTCAGAGCTCAATTGCGAGCACATCATACATATATATGTGGTGGCATTGAGTCAAAGTGGAATCTCTGCCCGAACGGATCACGTGTACCATGCAGGTCATGTGCACGGTACATCATTCACTGCAGCCTTGTGCCATCTCCAAGTTGAGTATCTCCATTTGTTTTGATGCAGCTAGGTCGCTCGGTTCTAATGAGGTCGTGAATCGTGTTGTTTGCTTTTATATACCTCTTTTTGTTTTGTGAGAAATGATGACCGTTTTGTATTGTACATTAGACAATTCTATTTTGATAGAGGAATAGAACAGAAGACAATAGTTGAACTTTGGTTGCATCATAAATCTTGACCAATTTTTCCACATCATTTACAGCAGCTAAAAGCGTTATAAGAGCCTCCGTGGGATTCGCATCCACACACGTCTGTTGCCAAAATCTTCGCATTGTGTAACTGACTTCATACCGAACTAAGCAAAGTATGGAAAATCTGTTGACACTGCGAGTTGGATTTAAGCTTCCGAGTTTCGGACTGAAAGGATGTTTGTTGTTGGGTCTACTAATTGCCTGTATAAGTTCTCAAACTAAGTTTCCAGCTCCAATTGTTGAGTAATGAAACAACTTGGAATGTAAACCTCTGGTCCCTAAGACACTAATTCCAGATTGTTGATTTATCAAAACTCATAGACCATAATTCATGAATAAACCGTTCAGCAATGGTTGCGAATACTTCGTTAAGTATGAGGAACCCATTTAAACTGACAATGACATGGTTAAACATAGGTCAAAGATAAATAAGTTTCCGAAAACGAAACCAGAGACCATCAGAAACCAACTGACAACTCACGGAATCTAATTTTATCAAGAATAGTACTTTCCGTCACCCATGAAATGACCCTCTTTTATGCATTTATCTCTTCACCCGTTTTTCTAATCCCCATATAAATCATAATATACCTATGTCGCCTATTACTAATAAATATCAGCTATTTGCCTCTCACCTAATTGCTCGACCCACATTTAAACCCGTTTTCATTTGATCCTAATCGATTAATCGTTCGATTACTCAAGGCCTATCCCATTCCAATATATACCGTCAAATATAATGTCCAGGAATGTAGTACAACAAATGTATTATACAAGAACGTAATAATTGTACAGTATTGAAAATTATCGGCTCATTGAAGTTTGTGTATACATTTCTTCAATATTCTTGTGCCTTCTTGAGATTTATATTCGCTGAATTGATGACGGTAAATAACATTTACAAAAGTGAAACATAAAATAACAGTAAAATAAATCAGAGAAGTTGTAAAAAGTATAATCGAGAGCTAATATGAACTCTGTATTCGATTTTTATAATGTCTTCATCATAAGCAATTCCGTAGTTATGCGTGATTACTACCTTAAATACTTAACCAAAATTACAAAGAAATATAAATATAGAAATATAAATATAGATTTCAGCGATACCGGGAACACACGAGCAATTTTTCACCATGAAATGTCTGTACGTAAAGGATTATCAGCATTTGAACTTGCCCATGATTGCGTCTGTTATGCATGATGACCACAATGAGCATTTTTTCCGCGGATACCACTTAAATTCAATCCAATATCAATGAAGACAAAGGAATCCATTTGTATTTTATTCACTTGCATACCAACCCCAGATATCTTTCGTGTTACAGGCAAGGAGGTGTTATTCGATCTAAGTGAGTTGTCCTATGTGCATTCGTGAATGAAATGTGTACTTATCTCATATTTCACGTTGGAAATCATTTATTGTTGACTGAACAGACAAAATCGACTTATTTAAGTCGACTCTCTCAATTAAAGAGCTAATTTTTGTCAGTTTAAGGATCAAATACCTCACCTTGATGCTTGGCATTGTATATCAGATGTACTTGGTTTGTGATATGAAGACCTATGTGACAAATGATTGAAAACGACTAAAACCCTTACTGTGTCGATGGTGGATAGTTCGCTTTTTCGATCACTGACTCCGGTAAGCTATTATTACTGCTTAAACTATGCAGTCTACTTACCTCATCGTAATAATAATAATACTAGATGATTGACCCGGTTTAGGCCATAGAACCTCATTGTCTGAGATGAACCACGTTTGGTGCAATCTGGCTATCGTATGATCGGCTCATTCAACAATGATATACATCTAAAATAAAGTTAAAGTCACGAGAGGATTCACATTCATCAACGCATACTGGGTTTATTGATGACTAAAAGATAGTTGTAATAAGTTAACAACAATACATTTATTTGAATAGCCTACATATGTACAATGTCATCTGCGGTATCTAAATGCTAACATGAATGAATTATAATGAACAAAAAGGTGCTACCTTAAGTTTGTAAATGCATCTGGCAAATAGTGATGCTTTGCCCGACGAAAACCAATATAGCGGACAAACAAACTATGTCCCAAAACTAAGGGTCAATTAAAACAAAACGAAACATTTTGTCGATAAAATTACAATTGAAGAAACTGATTGTGGTGATCGATGCCTACGTAATGACATCTACCTTGGAGCGGGTCGTTACAGTTTCTGGACACCTGCGATCAATGGAACTTGAAAGGTGATTACAACGACACGCGAATGCGTTACGGATTCTAACTAGACGCCATTGGTGGATCGTGCCAGCCAATCCGAGACAGGGCAAAACAGAAGCAAAATTATGCAAGCAGTAATGTGAAATGATTGGTGGAAGCCTAGATAACCAATGATATTCTTTTGCAGATATTATTTAATCGCTTTCATTTCTGCCAATAAATAAACTATGAGTTGCTATTCTTGTGGCCTTTTCCTCGCGTCTCATTCACGTGTAATATTGCGAGCTCATGCCATTGCGGTTTAGTGCTTTCCTAATCCAGTCCGTGATAGCTGATCCTAGATTCGTGTTTTTTGATTCCTATTGCGTGGTTCGTGTTCCGAATTCCGTGCCTATTGATACTTCTACTTCTACTTCTACTACTACTACTACTACTACTACTACTACTACTACTACTACAACGATTACACTTATGTATCATTAATGAGAATATACTAATTTATTATATGACTCTGCACAACTGAAATGGAGAAAAGACTAGTTTTGAGAGGGAAAACGCAAAAGTCAGAGCATTTTGGGATCGAACAAACGCTCCCACATGTTGGCAAGGTTCATGCACATCCCCGAACAACTGGTTCAAGACACTACGAATACTTTGTTTCAGCCCTGTCTGCACAGTTTCCCTGGGGATAGCACCATGCCTTTTATCCGATTTTCTGCATTTCTTGTTTTTGTGTATATTTGTTGAAATATGTGGTCTGTTTGTGTGCAAGGAAAACGCATGCTGTATTCGGATTCCGATTACATGGAACGGTGTAAGTGAGAACAATTGCGTGCTCCAAGCATGTGCCGAATACATAATTTTGGATTGCGAAATATTCCCACAGGCATGCAAGATGAAATTGGAAACGCGGGAAAGAAGCACCGTTTCGATATATCGCTTCAGGTACACACACACACACACACACTCATATTCATTCAACACCAGTTTAGGCCGTATAATAATCCACTGACCAATTGAACTATACATGTACGTGTCTGAAGTGAAACAACTTTACATTGATTTTATTCAAAAATCAATAAAATGGAAATGAGACGCTCATGCGGGTGGGAAAATGTTTGACAGTAACAGAGAGAAAGGCCATTTTTTCTACCTCGGTGGGTCCTAATAAAGACATTTTATTCCACTGTAGTCACTAACCTCAAAAGCCCCCTAATGGGATCCATGAACTAAGAAATAAACCACCGAGAAGATTGACCCCTTAATCACATTGTGATGGCAGCGTACGCAAAACGTCGTTTCGAAATATCGCAATCTGTACATGCAATACCCCTCAGCTGGAGTTTAAATGGACTGAAAGCTGAAAAAATAATCCCCTTTCCCTGGTACAGTTTTCCTTGTGGGACGAAATACAACTATCTCCATAATGACAAATCAAGATAAATTTATGCTAATACAGGTATTTACCAAACTCATGCAACACCCTGATTTTCATCACATTTGTAACTCCCAAAGGTTAGTTTTCCGAGCCGCATTATAGGATTGAATATGATATTGTTTCACATCGGATTTAATATCCGCTTATGTCTTTGCTTCTATTGGCCAAACGCCATCAAAATGTACCATTTCTCGATTTTGACGACGGTTGCTGGTGCATCAGTTGAAAATAACAAAGCCACAATAAAAGACAAGTAGAATTAATTTATAAAAATGACTCACAGACTTCGTAAAGATATTTTTCTTCCATCTCATTCATGTTCCATTTACCTTTCTTCACTTTTGAGCACTGGAGGTAGTTGCTTTTGCATGGAATCCACCAATTTGATCATTCAAGGGAATTTGCCAGTTTCCTCTTATACATACTGCACCCTAACTATTAACGGTTACTTCGGAGGCAACTAACCTATCCCTGTTTCTGATACAGGGAAACGTTTTCAATTAGATTCAAATCCCAACTGCTGGGCGGTAATTGAATGGATTCAACATTGGTCTTGACCCCTCCAGAAACTGCACAAATGTGAAAAACAATATTCAATGACCTTTGGTCGTTTCCAATAACAACCTCAACCGAAAAGATTTATTAATCTTCATATGTGACAAATATGACTTCTGCGAATACTGTATGAGGATGACCGTCATCGAAAACCTCCGTTATCAATGAAAGAAATTTTGCGGTTTCGAGATTGTTATGTACAGGAGATCAACAATATGGCACTCAGTATTTTCTTCCATCCCATATCATTAGGTTGGATAGATGTGTAATTATTTGGACAGATAATACGAAATCCAGTGGAAAACCAAGCAGTATATCAGCGTTCTCCGCTTACTGAATTGCTCGTTGACCAACAGTGGTATAAATCCATTGCCAAATTCAAGGGTGACTCAATTTCAATTTACTGTCCAAATCGATACGTGCTCTGCTTTGTGGGGTATTCAATAACGGCTTCATATCACGTGGTCTCAGCTGCATTTAAAATGGAGCCATCATTTTATAAATGGTAGGGGGAGAAAAAAACGACTAATCCGCCTGGACTATTCTCCAAATTTGGTGGTGTGAAACCTTTCTCAGCTGCTATCAAATTCAACTATCATCGTGCTTCGATGTGACCGGGTTTCTCCATCTTGGTTTATTTTTTGATCGAGATATTCCGTTTATTGTGCAACAAATTAGGCTTGCGTTTACATCAAAGCACTTGCTCATGTCAGAAACTGAGTCCTAGGATTAATGTGCCTCTCGATTAAGTTACCTCTCGGCTCCTTTAATATGTCCATGAGGTTTGGATGTTTCATCCGGTTTCGTCATGATGACACTATAAGACGCCTATTCAACCGGCGGCACACGTTACGGTCAACATGTGTCTTTCTTGGAATATATTTTCAGTTGCTTCAGTGTTAGGGAGAAAGCGTAAGTAGTTCGTAGCCAAGTAATTAATCGATCAATTTAAGTTGGAAAAGTTTTAATAATTAGCTCATTTATTGTACACTGAATGCAAAAATAAGTTATTTAGAATACCTAATAAATATTCTCGTGAAACGGGAATCATTCGTCAGAAATAAAGAATCTCCATGCTGTTCTGCATAGCACGTTTTTCAAATCTGAGCTGTAACTTTCGAACTACCATACGCCTTATCGCGACTTCCAAGGTCGAGCAAATTAAAGCGGTGATACAAGAGAACTGAGAACATAGCAGTGGGAGATAAGGTTCGGAATAAATAAAATTCATCTGTAACTGTCGATATATACGTATGATAGTGGAAACCGAGATGTATTTTTCGAACGAGAGTCATGTTGCACGAGTTAGATCAATACCTGTTTAACTATCTCTTATTCACCTCAAAAGTTTATTAAGACTTCACTTACCAAATGCCAACTGTTACTGGGAATCCAGTTATTACCCAGATGGCTATTACTGCGCAAAACAAGGGTAGTTGCTTTTGATACGATTTGCAAATGCATTGTTTCATATGATGTTTGGGCAAAGTGGAACTGTCCTGGGAGTCATGTGGTTGGTGTGAATGCGTTCCATCTACGCGCAAGGTTCCGAGTTCAATTGGCTAAATGGAGCCACACGGATGATTTGATACAACGGTTTTAAAACAGCTAGCTCCAGAGCAGTTTGCATATAACAAAGTTTACAATACAAGACAGATAAATCTAACAGGGTTCCGAAGAAGTTACCACTTCTAGAGGCTTCTCAAAATATTCCATGAGATTCANAGATTCATCGAAAAACAAACACAAATCTCAAAGGCAGAAGGTCAATTCGTCAAACATTTTGCTTCCGAACTGTCGATCAACCACTTCACTTCGGTAGGCCAAAGATCTTTCAGGCACGCCCCTTTCATGTATAATTTTAAGCTTTTTCCCGTATTCAAAATAACTCCTCCAGATTTCTATATACGCAAGGTATAAGATAATGCCATCAAACGTTCCCACTCCATTGGACTATAAAACCTGC
>UZAN01058051.1:0-12344 GCA_900618425.1 Echinostoma caproni
ATGGGCACAGCCGATCACTACAGTACGAGAGCTTGGTTCTACCTATGAGGAAATCTACGTGGATGATCTGCAATTTTTGACTATTCATTGTCTGCAGCAGTGAGACTGTGAATTCGACTTGGGTCGTTAAGGATTATTCCTTATTTGGTGTAGGAGAATTCCGGATGCATCTATGCGTATATTTATTCAACCAACGTATAAATAATCTGAAATACTAATTTCATTGGAAAGTTATTCATCGCTCTGGGAAAAGGTCAAGCAAACTGTTTTCCTCAAACAACGTGGAAAGTCAAAACCTTCAACGTGCCACAAGAGAGAGAAAGTGAACCAATGAACTGGTAATCTAGATGCTAAAAGTATATCTGTACGCTTGCCTAAGAAAACAACAGAGGTGATATACTATTAACTGATATCTTTTTTGGCCAAAAGTATTGTGCCATTTCACCTAACTATGAGATTGCCGGATAAGCGTACCTGATGAGCGGAAATCAAGACGAGCCCTGTGCTTCCTGGGATGTTTTGTACGGTTATCAAAACACTAGCTGTTACAAGTTGGAATATGGTTAAACAATAGTCTAACGTATTCTATTCACAGAAGATTGTTTTGACAAATTCATCAGTTGCCATAATTTTAGTGATAAAGTTTGATCGGAAGTTTTTTTCTACACGGGAGGATGCGCAGCACGAACATGTGTAAGCACCACGGAAAAATTGATCGGGAAATGGGTATCCAGATATGATTAGATGTTTACGTTGGAAGGAATCGAACTATAAGTGGGATAATAAAGAAAACGTCCACTGTCGCAAAAACCAGCTGTTCCTTTGAACTCCCATCTTCTGTTTCTCACGGCCAGATTAAAGATAAGGTGCCTCTGCGGATTTTTCTTATGCTCATCTACGAATACTTACAACGATCATACTTAGAGAGAGAGCTGTCTCTACACGTTATAATGAACTCCATCCGCGAAGAAAATCAGCGCCATTCCCCCTAGCCCAGAAGATTCCAAATCCGTTCTGCCTGTCGTTCACTAGTTATTATCAGACCGACACATGAAGAAAACAATTTTAATCACTGGCGACTTGCAAGACTACCCACAAGAACTACTGAAGAGTGATTTATTTTCCACACAGAAGTCCGAATGATGCTATGCAAGATACAGGATAACTATTGGTCTTGTCATTTTTTGTTATCACTGGAGCTTTGTTTTTTTCATCACATGTATTATTCTAGTTGGCCTCGCATGATCTGGATCTATTTATTAACATTTGTGGAACCCTGAAACGCATTAGTTTCAACGATCGTTATTCATCGAAATATATGGCGTGCGTTCCCAAAGGCCATATTTGTTTCCTATAATCTACAGACATACATAAATCATTAGCATTGTTTTATTGAAAATGATAAACAGACCCTTTGGAGTATGGTTTGATTACACGTTTACCCCACGTCGCTTACCATTTTGTTCTTTCGCTCTCTTTCTGTGTTCCATTTTCTATAAATTTGATTGTCTTTAGCCAATTTTCAACTTGCCTTTTCATTCCAAACCAATTACTATCAAACTCTTGACCTCATAATTGATATGTCAGTCACATCGGCTGCTCTCAAATGCGTGTTCGTTGACAATCTAGTTTGGTTCTAACGGGGGCAACCAGATCTACGGTAACCTCATCCAGATTGCATACTCCGAGCTCGGTTTCATACAGTGTTTGCGTGCAGAACAAGAACAACGAATAACCCTCTCAAACTTCTCCATCTGTGTCGATTCCAAACACGTTTTGAGGACAATCTCGTACTACTCTACTTTCGTAGTTTTATGTTCTCTCTCTCGAAAATTTCGAGGGAATCGTTTATTGGGACTCAGTCCTCAGGAGAGAAAGAGAACAGTGGCTTGCTGAGTGTGACACACATGGCAGGATAACTAACTATATGAATCGATTGGCATACATCGATTCATCGGGTGAGCGATTGTCAATAATCGAATAACTGAACAATCTAGACATTCTGTTACGCATGCGTGTATGCGTAGGTATGTGCGGGCGTGTGTGCATGTGTGCACGTGCATGCGTGTGATCTCAGCCAACTGTCCGACCACAGATTTTCTCATCGGCTTCTTATTGCCCGAACTATCTATCTACCCACATGAGACTAGACAGTTTTTCCCATTTGTTTCGTGGACTATATTTCAGATTTACTAAAATAGTCATTCTTCCCAAAGTCCAGTCTTCGTTTGGGCCTAAAAACGTTTCTTTCTTTCTGCTTGCAGAACTTACTGGTGACTTGGAATGCAAGTTACTCGATGTGATGTGGAGTTCTGTTTTGTAGAGTATTATTTTGTTTCAGTGGTTCACGTTTCCAACGCTGTCACGGTTCATATCTCCTACATTTTATTGTGCAGTATAATAGGGCTATACAAATTGCAGCGGGCTTTGTCCTATCCTGCCAACTCATGGCTAGAAATTCTTGACATACCTCGGTATCCCGATGCCGCTCCGATAAAGTCATCCAATAATTTATCTCTGTGAGCTAATCACATGAAAACAAATTAAGACAAAGAACATTTATGTTGCCATGACAGCTGGGTGATGCAGACAAGCACTAGTGAACTGCAGATTAGTTTGTACGCACAATGGCCGCGGAGCAAATATATACTGTTTCATTTAAGTGAATGTTGGTTCAATTTTTTTCGCCAAAATCCATCCAAGACAATCAATAAGCTTCTATCATGCAATGCTTGAACAACACGATTCGGACAGAAAAGAGTTTGTGAAAGTTTCAGGGTCATTCTTCGGCCACTTATCCATCGCCGTTCGATCGACAATCCTCTTTGGAGTGCGCCAAATTTATTCCTTCTGTACTTTCGTGAGAACGGAATACAGACGTTCACTGAATCGCATGAATGATTGTAAAAGCTCATCGAGTTGTGACCCTCAAATCACCATACTTACTAAGAAATGTGGCAATGATGGAACACCTTACAAATTCTCATATTTCCACCTCGTATAACGGTCCGCCAACAGAGAACTTCATAAGAGTTCATTAAACCCATATTACAGTGGACATATGAAAATGGGATTGGCTTTCTTACTGTAACTTATGTATTTCAGTTGTTTAAAGCTGATTCTCCTCTGACGTGATCTGGTTGGGATAAAAACTGCGTGTTAAAGAGATAACCTATTTATGCTAGGACTAGACGATAAACTACTTCGAAAAACGACGACCCGATGATCCGGTCACTGGTAGCTCACTTTGGCCACACCAGGGAATCAGGTAAATCTGGACCTCGTCAGTTCTGAACGCATTATCGTTCACGCCATAGTAACAGTCAGAGCGATTGGCATAAGAAAGAGGAGTTCTTGATCCTTACTCCTTGATGAACTTGATTCACACCATCCAATTTGTTATGACTCAGGGACTGAGCAGTGTCAATTATAGCTGCCGTCCTGAACTTTGTAAAAGCCCAGTGTATGCTTGACTAGATGAACGGCGGATTGTACGGGAATGTGAGCGAAGTCTTAAAGGTGATTAGTTCCAGTCAATATAAATTATCCAACTCACAAGAACTTTGTGTGACATGTAAATTAGTCAAAATCCATTGGATGAGGGAAAACAATTAGACCGTGGCAATATTTCTGCCCATGCGTGATACCGAGAATGTATAACCGTGTGAACTCATTATTCATCGAGTTTTAACTTATAGATCAGTATAAAAACAAATATTTTACCAAAATTTATTCGTCCGAATATATTGTGATTGGTACTGTTCCGATAGGGAAACACCGAATAGGTGCAGTTTATGATGTGTGCCTGACATTTGTCCAAACCACGGATCATAATAAAAAGGGGTCCATGTTTGAACTATTGCGTGAAAAATAGTGTTTCGCTTGTCTAAGACGTTTTGCTAAAGTTTCCGCTTTCTTTTTGCTAGAATGGACTGATACTTATTTAATTCTTTTTCTCCGATTGCGAAGAGGCAAATGTCACAAATTTATCGCTTCCGGAGCTTGTACGTTGAAGGCTCATCAACGAATTACTATTCGTGGATGTTGATTTACGAAATTTTTGGATGGCTCTATTCAACAGAAAATGCATCGAAAAGTCACACATAACAGACAGCATTCAACGTTCTATACTTTTCTACCGCTCGCCCACAAGCTTAACTTGGTGCTTGATATACTATTAGGAGCAAGATGCATCTGCTCAGAAGACGCCTTAGAAATAGAACTAACACTGGTGCGAAAGACGCTGACAGAAAATGGCCACCCAGAAACGTTGTTTAACCGTAATTAGTCTGAAAGAACAGAACAGGTGCCTGCAGCTAGAGCTGTTGTAAAGACTTTGAAAACCAAACTACCGTTCACAAGAGATTTAGCAACTGGAAGAGTTACTAGAGTCCTGAGTGCCGCACTTAAGAAAAAGTTCAGTGCTGCCAACTCAGGTGCATGTTCTCGGTATCAACCGACAATCGATGTCCGAACAAGGACAAATTATCCATGTTGACCTCAACAATGCTCGTCGACTAATTTTGGCGCACCTGTGGTGTCAGTTACGTAGATCATACGGCAAGGAAGCTATCTAAACGCATCAGGGAACATCAACTCATGTGGCTTAGACAAGAAGGAATAGGAGCTATTTTCAGCTGGATTGTTGCACACTTGGTCGAAAATGGACGTATGATGGATTCTAATTAGGTTTTCATGATCATTTATCACATCCAACAACGCACATCCGATGTTGAGAGCATTTTAAAAATACTAGAAACAGGGGAGGTATTTATCATCCCCTTGTTGACGCCACAATTGTGTGATCAAAAAAGCTTGTTCAGGCACTTGAAATTCCCTGGCCCAAAACAGACAACATCATGCATGAGCGTTTTGATGACCCAAATCAAGTATCAACGCTTACGTAACTTGTTCTTACCTGAAGAAGAGAACTAAAGACAAACGTCTCCCTACCCCACTCATTTGCTATAATTATTTAACCTACACTGTTTTACCTCAACACAACACCCCCACTGTTTTCTTACATAAACGTGATTGTAATAGCTTGAGGTAAAACTCATCGAAAACATATGGTCGCCAGCGCTGTGTTTTGATTTTGTCGTATTTTACAAACAACTGAACCCAAACTGTGTGCCAAATAAATCATTGAGAACATTGAGAACAGCAACGGTGTGGTGAACAAGCTCGCATTCAGTTGTTCGTATTTATGCCATTACATAACGATACATGTAACTGACTAATGACTAACGTTTCACGCTGCCAAAGTAAAGCTGAATTTACATTTAAACCTATTGTGTGCTTCCGACTGAAGGACGGAGTGGCAGATTCTGCTGCCTCATTTTGTGTGTACTCATTCACCTGATCCTGTGCTACTGGGTAACACGGCCGCACGACCAGGAGCTTATCCGATCGCGTTCGTGGACACGCTGCTGTTGGGCAGAGGACAGGAACATTTAGGACGATTACGAATGAGATGTGTTCGCAACTCGTTGTGCCAAATCACTCGGTGGTTGTGGCTGGTGTGTTCCGACCGATTTTCAAGGTTCGATGTAGGCAATGAAGCCACCGCCGAAGCGGTAAGAATTCGTATTCATAAGTCCCTCTTGTGTTCCTGGAAGAAATTTTATGCAAGAACCTGAACTCCCTTGATCCACTTCATCCACCCTTCACATGTGAAATCACTTTTGACACTATGTGATCGGTTTCATACAACCACACATTCACAGACAAATTTGGAGCCGAAGCCGAACCATTAGGACTGACAATTCTCATTCCCTTTTTGTTATATCATTAGTAATACTTAATGTATTTTATTGGTATAAATACGAATAACAGAAAACGAGTTATTGCTGTTCTCAATGTGTTCAATAGGACTATTCGAAAGTTTGAAATCATAGAACAGTAATCTTTATAAATAGAAAAAGTTTCATGAATTGTTTGTGGTTGGAATACTGCCAGGTTGCCCAGACCAAGAGAGATGAGTTTTCATGACGAATTCGTCGTGTAAATGCGGAGTGAGCTGAAAAGCTGACAAACACTGGACAGCGGTTTCTACCTGGTTGGGTTTCATCAGTAGTCGAAGCGATTGACCCAACTGGGGATCGAACCCGGGACCTCACAGGTACAAAGAAAGTATGATACCCATTCAGCTACCAGGCAGCCAAAGATTCTTCACGTTGAATTTACACAATATAGCAGGACCGATCTACGCGAGCTTGTTGCGTGTAAATTAAAAATGCGAAATGGTTTGACCGGCTGTCCGGTGGCCAAGAGGGTAGTATGCTTGCGTTCTGCCCATGAGATCCCGGGCTCGATCCCCAGTTGGGTCGATGGATTCGCACTGCTGGTGAGACCCAACCAGGTTGAAACAGCTGCCCAGTGCCTCCTAGCTTTTCAGCTCACGTCTCACTTACACGACGAATTCATCATAAAAGCATTTCAAATCTTCCATTACTCTCATACAGGTGAGGTTTCTTGGGTAAATTATAACGGGAACCTTTGGCTAGCCAAAGCCTCACCTGCAAAGCAGCAAGCTAGTGTGCAAAAACTGCAAACCATCGGGGGCCGTTGCTCAGTTCGACGGATCATGCCCTTAGGTTGGGGTCACACTTTTAGGATGCTCAATTGAGCGGGTGACCACTGCGTAAGCAGGGAGGCGTGAGTGTGGTTTGTACGCCTTTCTTTTATTAGTTTGGAATCAGGGTTTTAGCGCACTCTACTAGATGAACTTCCAAGGATTCAGCGATACCATTATAGTCCCGGACATTGGCTTTTCGTCCCCTCAATTTCGTTAGGGAAGGCAATTATTAGGGTTTCTTCGACGGTGGATTTTTGAGATGCTTGAACCTGTAGGAGTATCTTGCGGGTTTCAAGGGATGGGTGACCAGTCAAACCCAAAACACCCACTCTCCACCATACTGAGACTTTCGAGGCTTCAAAATGTGACAAAATGATGAACACAACCGCTTGACCGTCGCCGCCGCATCGTTCGTGTTCGTCAGTGTCGGGCAAGGTTTCGGTACTTACCAGATGAGATACCGCATTGTGTTTTTTCACACAGATTGGCAAACTGTGGTGTTATGCCCTAGTTCTAGAGATAGATCTACATAGAGAAGATTCATTTGTGTTTAGAGTATCAAGCTTGGAATGGCCCAATCGAATGTTCAGAGGCACCAGACGCTTTTGATGCTAATTCCCCACGAGGTAAATGCATTCCAATGCTCTAAATACTCTGAAATGATTGAGCCGTTCGGACAAGGTAATGAACGTCAAGTGCGTAACCAAGGGGTAAGGATTTGAAGTCTCGATCTGCATGTTTGCGTTTCGAGTCCTGACAGGGACACAAAAGTATGCACTACTGATGAGTCCCAAACAGGACAAAACAGCTGTTCAGTGCTTTTGGTCGGTCATCACAAACCTTTTTATCGTATTTAAAATATTCACACTTATTCTGAAGTAAAAGCTTACGCACTAGTTGATGAGGCTGCCCCTGATATACCATTCCGTTCATCGTAAAGTGGCGTTTCACTGGAAATGACTAACAGTTAATTACTAATAAGTTTGATTTTCATAGATAGGAATGTTGAAATGAGAATATTGATGTCATGAAATATCATCTGGTATCACTGTTAAACAAAGGAAAAAGTGATACAAAAAATGAAGTTTTGCTTCATTTGTCCCCCAAATGCAACCTTCTTATTCATTTGATCACATCAGAACTTAGAATCGGTTCGAATGCGCACATACCGAGCAGCTGAGTCTCGCTGAGCACAACTGAGCAAGTGGTCAAGTTGTCAACACCACTCAAACAAGCATGCTCCATGAAACGTCTGACGACATCTGTAGATAAACCGGGTGAAAGTGTTTGACTCAGCCCATTTCATAGTTTGCGCCCAGATGGTCCAGGACATCCGTTTCTTCACTTTTTCTTCCTTTTATTGGATAAACAATGATACAGTTTTAGGAAGGGCAAAGAGACCAGTCAAAGGGTCGTTATACACCTCAGAAATGAGGAAAGTCAGGTGATAGTGGTGAGATTCGAACACTCGTCCTCAGGGTTGATAATTTGATGATGTGACACAGGGCTACCGTCATCCATTAATAAAAAATAGATGTCTTTTTACTTCCTTTTTAATTTATTGAATCTACAAATGTATGGTCAACTTTCAGGAAGGGGGCTGAGAAAATACAGAAATTAGGAAGACAGACGGCGGTGGAGCGGCTCGAGCCCTGGACTTCTGGGTCACAAGTTGATGACCCAAAAACTTAGCCGCCACCATAAACGATGCAACCCAAGAATTCACAAAATATTTTTTTGGTTGCTAAACAAATGCCGGCACGGCTAACCGGACCTCATACTTGCAATATATTTATTTTATTCACATCTCAATCTTCGCAGATTCAGTGATCATGACTTACATCCCATTGCCCTTCCCACATAGAAGCTTTATCGGTTGTCGAAGCAGTGTCATTTGACTGAACTCTCTTTTATTTTTTTAACTAATATAGACATCTAAGAAATATTTTATTATTTTTACTTCTCCACGCAATAAACTTAATTTGATTATGTCGATTGTGAAAATTCCAGTAGCCTGGGTGGAATTCGAACCCATACGGCTAGTAGAGCATACGCGTACAAAGCGTAGGCGGCGTCCATGCGTGGGTTCGAATCCCACCGAGGTTACTGGAATTTTTACAATCGACCTACAAACTTCAACTCTACCAAACATCAATTTGAATAACTACTTTGATTAGAGACTGAAACAATTGAAGTGACATGCTGGCATTGTTAAACTTTTGCAACAGCATAGTCATTGACGTGACTCAGCGCCTTTTTTTCTCAAATATTTCCATCCTGTGATCAACCAAGGTTGATCTTACATTGCTAGCACGTTTGTCATATATTTATACGGTGCACACACTTCAAAAAATCTGAAAAATCCGAAGCATTCTGCGTCTAATAATATTGAAATAATTGTAAATTTCCTATGACTTTTCTCGTGGTTCGAGAAAACGGTACATTTGAAGCCACGAAAACATTTTGTCGTATTCAGACCAGATAAAGCATGAAAGGAAAATTTAGGAAATACCCTAAGAGAGAACGAAATCTTCCACTGTCCTCATTTAATAGATTATTGCACGAACAGCAAAAAACAAAGATTGAAATCAATGCTGTAGCACGTGATTCAAATACAATGTGACGGTTAGGAGGAGTCCATTTTCGAACGAGATGGGAGTGTCGATCCACTGGAGATAATGATGCATATAATCATGTACGGTTGTAAATACTAAAAATGCATTAAATCATAAAGTCGATATCTAATCATTTTTGGAATCTTTCACATCTTATGGAAAAAATTAGTGATAGATGATACGGTGTAAGGATATTGGGACTTACTAATTTAGTAATGATTTTTCGATTAGTCAAATCGCTTTCAATCAAAGTGAACGACTATTTTCCCCGTTATTATGTGTTTGGTAAGGGCAACTTATTGAGTAGAAAAGAGTAATCTTGTGAAATCCCCGGCAATATTTTTACCCCATTTCGTCTCATCATTGCATCATTTGTGCCACGCAATGGAAACATATTTCAGCTGGAGAACGGAACACGAGAAAAGACAGTATGACACACAAAAATGCTCCGATTGTCCCAGATGCATTATCACGCACTGCTTTACGTTATTCTTAGTGACAAGAGAGGCGTTTTTCATACAGTACATCAAGTGTTTTGGGCGGATGCGTGGGCCAGAATGCAGATGAACGATAGCTTAAATATATATCCCGGTAGGCAGAGAAAATCGTCGCACGGAACTGATTCATATCAAACAACAAGACGAAAATGAAATGTCATTTGTTCGCCGTACTAGAAGAGTACCGTGCGAGGTGGCGCCTGCACATATACATCATATATATATTTAAGGAACCAAAAAGTGCTACTGGTTCATATTTGCCCCCAGGGTTAAAAACCAAGCAGTTCCGGCGATTGGACAGTGTCCATTGTTTTTGCTTTTGGTAGAATAGTTCTATACTGATCTCGTGTCGTTTTATTCAGTGCACGGAACGTTCCAGAAATGAAAGGCATCCATATAGTCTCGGTTGTTTATTGTGCCACATAAAAACATCTATTTCAATGTATTTTAATTTTGGAGCTCATTTTATTTCTGTCGTTTGTTACACTATTAACCGGTCTTCTGAGTGCAAAATGGAAGCCTCTTTGATTCACGCAGTCAGTCCTAATACCACACCCATGATTTTAAATAAATGTTTCGATTATTACCATCAGCGAAAAAAGGGATACGGTTTCTTTAGCTCTTTATCCTCATCAGGGTTGGTGAACAAATAGGTATGACACTATTTTCATGAAAAACGGAACGTCACAGAACCTGTGCTGCAAGGAAGCACCATCAACTAAACAATCTGTTCAAATGTGAGCTTAATCTCAATCTGGCGCTATACTGAACCGAAGCGTATGTACACAAAGATACACCCAGTTGGCGCAATTACCTGATTCGAATGTTGTGTTAACATCGCGGAAAAAGTTCACTGGAGCATTGCGATGTAGGGTGCATGAAGAGTCTCACGCCTGGTGTATCGGGTACAACACATACAAGAGAGTCTGCACGGCCGATAAAACCACAAGTCGATACTTCTTTAGTCCTGCCCCTACATTTTTTCACGAGTTTACATAATTTACTTAGGCCCTGTACCAGAAGATTGGGGCATTACGATTAGAAATGTGATTTATGGATAATAACGGGTAACCGGTATACAACTTGGTTTGTTAAGCTATATATTGCAAATGTCGTAGTTTGTGTTCCGGTTATATACCTAATCAATCATATGTGAGTGATAACGGTCAAGTAGTTAAGGTCACCAAAATAGCAACCAGTTGGTTCTGAGTTAGAATTCCTCCACTGCCGCTCATCTTCTATCTTTCGGTTTTCTCATCAGCTGATATTTTCATGGTCGTGGCCCCCCATCCTGAAAGTTGACCATGCATTTATATACTCAATAAATGAAGACGGAAGTAAAAAACAACACAATTGTAGCAAGGCAACTGTAGTCATGTAGGATCCACAGATGTTCAATCTGCAAGGCGGTGAGTGAGAAAAAAGTGTGAATGCGAATGCAGTCCAGAGGCCGAATGAACAAACCAGCCGAGTCATACACAAAAGCTGTTCCGGGGGACTTGTCAAGATACTTTTTTCACCATCGGTCACATCAGGTATGTGCTTTTTACTTACAGGCCGGCGTATATCTATTTATCTATCTATTGGAGCCCGCAATCGTCCCGTGGTTCATAGACAAGTTTGACTGTTTTCGAGCGCATGATCAACAGAATGGGTTCATTTTTACTAAATTATTCATAGATTGCCTTGTAACTGAGTCTAAGTTTGATGCAACTCTCATCCAAAACACTGATTAGACACAAGATTAGCACATTGAGCAACTTCGATGTATTATCCCCTTAGATACTATCCACGGTGATTGAAAGTAATTTACATTAGCTATTGTACGGATACTAAAGTGCTTGACTCGTGTCTATGTCTCATTGGATCTCTACAGTTTATGTTAATTTATTTACTACTCCTGTCTTAAAGTAGTTCGCTTTCAGGCAGAACATCTTGCTTGTTAATGGTTATATTCCACATTTGACTGCCAAGTCTAACCGTCTACCATGTTGTTTATTTGAACAAAGCTCGTTCTATGAAGTACTGTGGGGCTCATTTATTTTGTGTAATAGCTATTACTTTCTAATAGACTTGCACTATACCACTAGGTAAAGCATTTATTTGAAAAAGGCCAGTAGTGTAATGCAAGATGTCTGCTACAGCGACATTCCTTTTGCATATCATCAGTTACTTCATGCGAATTACAATTGGACATTATATATGTTCATGGGGTATGGTGACAAATAGATTTAAGGGCGAGATTCATACTTGTTCACANAATACAGATGAGTCGAAAGTTGTTCACAAATGGGTGAGAATGACGTGTTAATGGGTGAACGTGTGTGTGTTTCAGTAGGTACAAGGCGGATAGGGAAAGTTAGAACACGTGGACATGCGAAGATAGGAAGGTAATAGGCCGATTAAATAATAGTGATGATTATCCAGAACAAAAGTTGGAATTCATTATCCAAATGGAGGTGTGAACTGGAGTGTGTGGGTGGATGGTTTGGGTGAATGGGACAGGGGGGAGGAGAAAAAAAGTCACAATGATGAGGTGATGGGTAAAGGATAGGTGGGGCGCGGGTGGATTAACTCCACGGTAAAGCTAATGCGACCACCATCTGCTTCTGAGCGCATAGAACGGGGTTCGTTCTGTGTATGATTACGGTTTCC
>UZAN01058066.1:0-12331 GCA_900618425.1 Echinostoma caproni
AGCATTCGGTTTACTCGTGCGGAGTCTGTTGGTTTAGTGGGTACGACCACTAAACCAACAGACTCCGCACGAGTAAACCGAATGCTGGATCTGGGAATTTTGGTTCGTGAGGATTTTAAGCCGAGAGATCAAAAAGCGAGAAGGCAATTGTTCCAGCTTATGCGGCCTTGTAGTCAAGGAAGGCTGAGGTTTTCCTACCTCTATATAATTCCATAGTTAGACTGCATTTGGAATACTGCGTGCAGGCTTGGGCGTCTTACTTGAAGAAAGATATCATTTGCATTGAGAGGGTCCAATGGTTAGCTACTAGGATGATCGCGGGGATGAGGGCCAAGTCATATAAGGAGACGTTAGAATCCCTAGGGCTTTTCTCCATGGAGAGGAGACGCCTGAGAGGCGATATCATTGGGACCTTCAAAATAATGAAGGGACTGACTGGGCTAGAGGCCGACAGCCTGTTTACCCGAGCACCGCTCGAGTCAAAAAGAGGGTATCATCTGAAGCTAATGAAGCTCAGAAGCCGACTCAACCTTAGACACAACTTCTTCACAAGTAGAGTGATAGATGAGTGAAACCGACTACCATCTTCACTACTAGACTGTAAGACGGTCGAAGAGTTCAAAAGGCAACTAGATGGGGTCTGGATCAGCCTCTATCCCGAGATTTGGTAGAGCGCCTACTATTGAGAGTAGCTGTTCCATACTGCCTATTTTTGAATAACCTCCCCTTTCAGATACGGACCCCATAAGGGAGGCTGTTCTGAACGAAGAAATCGGCTGTGGTCAAACGGTCAAAAAGAAGTTGAAGCTCCGGAAGAACGTGGTTCCGACTGGAACAAGAATCTGGACGCTTGGCTGGCGAAAGCCTTTATCGTCCTGTGCAACCTGACCTGACCTGCATCATTCTGATTCTATCTGAACTGCACTGTCTCAGATTGGTTGGCACGATCTGCCTATGGTGTATAGTCAGAAGCAGTGATACGCACGCGCGTCATTGACGTCACTTTTGAAATTTGATTGATCGAGGGTGTCAAAAAAGTGTAACGTGCCGCTCCAGGGTAGGTGTCATCTCGTGGGCTTGGATCACCATAAGAAGGCATCTACCTTTTTCTGGTCATAGATGACGGTCCTACCTTCCAACTGTAGATGTCTCATCATCCTTTTATTGGGGCCCTTGGTTTGAGCGCAGCTGTAGTAGCGTTTGACTCCTTTTTAATATTAGTAATAACGCTTTATTCCATGATGCCCGTGAAGCATGCAATTGCACATGATCAAATCTACAACAATGTAAAAAAAGATGAGGGTCGAGACAAAAAAGTAATAGTACAGAGAGGGTAAGAACATAATTTTTAACCGGGTACAGATGATATCGTAACGATGCATTGCGGGAAAAGAGAAACACAAAGCGGACAAGGTAATATAATAGAGTAATGGAAGTGATCTGTTATGCAAAAGTTTGTCTTATGAAGAATATTTGGGAAGACACAAACTGGAAATGGGAACATCCCCTCGGGAGGTAATGCGCGGAAACCAGTTAGCAGAACAGACGAATTATAGTCAAGGTGTAAGATTCATAATTTCAGAGGAAGAGCTGCAATGGAGCCAAAGAAGAACATTGATACAAAAGGGCAGCAAATGGATTATAGTGTAAACGATTTCAAAGTTCGATACAGATGTAATGTCTTCTACGAACAAGAAACAATGAGCTTCGAGGCTTCACCTTTAACGGTTTGTCTGGTTTATATTATTTAGGCGTTGGTCGCTTCGATGTTGGACTGACTACGCGGTAGACACCCAACCTTAAAACACCTTGTAGGTAGGGCAGGGTGTGTGATCCCCAACTTGGTCCGCAATGCGGACGCGTGTAGTCAAAACGATGGAAATAGCGGTGCCCGACATACATTGCCGGACCCAGATTGTCAATTGTGGGTGTAAACCCCAAGCCTACGGCAGCCCACTACCAATGAGTCTGGGGCGAAAACCCAGCTGATAAAGGGAGAGGGTGAAAACAGCAACTTAGGAAACAATGCGAAACAATTTCCAGTATAGTACTCTGTGCATTAAGACACTGGAATTGTACCGAATTCACAGGTTTCTGCAGCGGTTTTGCCCTAACTGTGAGCATGTTTGTAAGAGTAGGTAGAGCAACCCACCCTCGAAGTTCGCGATAAAGATCATGTCCATTAAAATGCCTGCACTTAAGAGATGGAAACAAAGTCAAAATAAAATGGCTGCTGACACTCGGCGATCAAACAGGCCGAGAGGACCTGGTAGTGCCCCATGTAGCCAGCGTTAGGAGTGATGAGAGGCGTAAATTAAAACTGTCGGTAGGCTCGACTGCATTACGAGCTTATATGGACCTGAATCTTCAGTAGGTTGAGGGCGTCATCCAAAAGAAAGTGAAGGAATTGATAAGAGCCCACAAAACAGCAAATAAGCTTGCAAGTGCGGTAGGTAGTTTGGCCAACTAGGCCGAACTGGATATGGGACGTAACCCCACTGTGATTATAAGGGGCATCTCTGAGCTATTCTGCAGAGCTACTCATCAAAGAGCAGGGAACTCCGGCAGAGATGGGTTGATCTACTGAGGTTGGTGGGTATCCCTGCTCACACATTGGTAAAAGGGGGTGCTGCGGCTGGGACGGTGGAAACACGAGGATGATAATGGAATATTGAATGGGAGACCGGACCTTGTCGAATTCGGTAACCCGAGTACAAGGATATGTTTTTGGCTGCATCAGCTAAGATCCACGTTAGCACAGATTCATATGTAAGGGTAAAACCGGATAATTAGACGCGGAAGAATGGCAAAGGCAACACAAACCTCACATGCAGCAGACCGTCTTCCCAGACATAAGCGGGAAGTTGTCTGCGTCAGGGACCTATGATACACTTACCAAAGAATGACTTAAGTCTGATCCTCCAACGCTCACCGCTAGGCTGCACCACACCGTGGAACACAGTGGTTGAGAAGGGCATAATTCACAATGGAAACAACTGTGAACCCCCATGAGACGACGAACAAAGAAAGGGTCAGAACCCAAGCGTGAAGCTGGAGTGCATGAACTCTTCCTTAGACAAAGTCCGTTCAAACATAGGGCCTATTTGCCTCAGCATACGGTATGCAATGACTGCAGTATCGGCAACAAGCTACTGGATTGGATTGGATTGCCCTAACGGAGACGTGATTGAAGGACTGGGCAAACGATAAACACCTTGGCTTGGTAGGGTTTACCACCTACAGAGCTGGCAGAGCGGGGGTAAGAAATTGTGGAATATTCATGCTCCTCGTGGCCTCACACCTGGCGCAACTACTAGGGGAAGCATTCTCCTTGGATTATATTCAGGTCATCTTAGCACACGTTACTACTGATGAGGATTAGCTAACGATAGTATGTATCTATCAGAGCCCATCGGCGGAGAGCGAAATTGCTCAACTCCTACAATACCTGCAAGAAATGGTAACGAAGAATGGTAGGGTGCTGAAATTAGGGAATTTCAATTCCCGGAAGTCGACTGGGCCATGGGAGTATTGACCAGAGGGACATTTGGGGACAAAATAATGAACTTATTAGAGGAAAAGAGCTTAATTCGACATGTGTGTCAACCTACCCGATGGCGCGTGGGGCATAGGCCAAGTGCGCTGGAGTTGGTAATCACTGAATACCCTAGTGACGTTGCGGACCCCGAAGCAGAGGCCCTCAAGCGAAAAGTGACCACGGCACTCTACGTTTCACAGCGCCACTGGACACTGCAAAGTTGCGGAGAAACTTCAGGAGGTTAAACGTGCCGGATCTTCCTTAGTGTCTGACGGTTTCCCTGTGGCGTACTACCTTAACGCAGATAACCCCCTGGTAATTCAACGCACGGAGACAATAAAAGACCTAGGGGTGCTTATGCACCAGTTCTTCAAGCTGTCACCACAATGTGCTTATGCTGCTGGNTTGCATCCAGGGACCCAGTAGTTCCGCTTCCACCGTACAATGCGTTCATTCGTCCCCACTTAGACTATGAGGTCCAGGAATGGGCACCAACTAAAGCTGGAGACATGAACACTCTTGAAAAGATACAAAGGAGACTCACCAATTTTCTCCCAGGTATCCAAGGGTTGACGTACACCCAGAGGCTGAAGAGATTAGGACTTTTCTCCCTCAGAAGAAGAAAGTTGAGAGGGGATCTTATAAAGACCTTCAAGCTCCTGAAAGGAATCACCAGCACGGGAGCCTCACTACTCAACATAGATAACAACCTTTCCCCCAGGAGCAATGGATTGAAATTGAGCAAACCCAGAGCTCTGAAGAGCATAAGGGCGATTTTCTTTTCCCATAGGGTGGTAAACGCATGGAACGGACTGTCAGCGAAGATAGTCTCAGCCTAAACTTTAGTATAGTTCAAGGCCGACTGGACAAGAGTTGGAATGTCCTGTTCCCGGACTTTATCTGATTTCTGATACCTTACCTCCTTTCTTCAACCTCCTCTTACGCATCCCCTTCCACCTAGAGGCTTCCCCATTTTTCTTTGTTATTATTATTAATATGGTAACACTACTTCACACGCATCCTTCCGCTTGCTTTTTGTCTTTTTTACTCTGTTGTTTGTCGATATTAGGTGCTTACCCAGCAGTGCATAACAGTGCTAGATGTAGGTGAATTATTCGTTTCTAATCGTGAGTCGACTGCCTATTCCAGAAGTGATCCCGATATTGTACTCTGCAATCTGTGGACTGGCAAACCATGCTTGGTGAACTAAAACACTGGAATACCGGACGATGGAAGCACTCGAGCAAGACGATTGTTGGCTCAAGCCTCAAGTCCTGTAACCTGATCTGATCTTAAGAAGAAGGTACAAGCTTGTACAGCTACGAAATATTTGAAAAAACGTTATTTAACTGGAGGTCGTAGGTAGAGAGAAGAGAAGAAGTGGCCTGCGATGGGAAATTCAGTCGGGTGGATGATTATATGCTATAGTCCTAAAAGACATTCATCATAAGGTTTCCATTCCCTTTCTGAAGTTGTTAGACTCAAGAATTGTACTATATGTAGAGAGGGATTAATGAGCGAGAGTGCTTTGTTACGATGCTTCGTGTACCCTCTCCAAGCCATCTGGGAACCCGAAGCCCGGAAAGTTTTCCAGCTCAATTTCTGCGTTTAATCATCCAACCGATAGCAGCGTGCCAACATGGCGGTTTCTTCATTGAACCTCTGTGGGTTAGGGGAGCAAACTCATGTTGCGGGTTCATCAGGTGGTTTCTTATTACACTCAAGTCTTCCTCCACGTTAGCGTGCTGCTCCGAACTGTACCAACGCAGCTGAGCTTCCTTAGCTTGAAGTAGATTCACGTCCATCCTCCCAAAGTTCCAACCCATCCCCATACGGGGTCTGGGTAGTTTAAACTGAAGTGTCATCCAGATGAGAAGATAATCACTTTAACCGTTGGGAGGGAGAGACTCTAGGCCTTGCTTCTCTTCCTCCTTCGCTGTGATGATCAGGTCCAGCAGCAATGGCTTCTGGCCTTCCAGATACCTAGTGTTCTCCTTCACGCGCTGATAAAGATCTCGGGAGTGAATCCATTCGAGGTAGCTTTCACCTAAACCTCGAGGGCACCTCCCGAGCTTCCAGTCAACGTACCTAAGGTTAAAGTCACCTGTACCGACAAGCCTGGTCGAAGTTCGAGCTAGGTTGTCTAGTGCCTGGATAGTCTGTTGGTCCTCCGGTTGTGTGGCGCTAGGACCCTATATACACAGACAATGAATATTTTTCTGCTATTCATGACAAGATCCACTGCAACTAGCTGCCCTTTGAGAGTCGAAACCTTAGTATTCGATTCTGCTAGGCACAAGTGGGCTTTGTGTGGCAGTGTTACTCCTCCTTGTATAGAGCTACCGCGATCCGTTCTATAGGTAACAAAGTTATCTTGAACTATGCTAGGATTAGAATCACGTTCTGAGAGCCAAGTTTCTGTTATGGCTACAGCGGTAGCCTTATGGGTCTCCGCTGCCATCAGAACCTCAGCCCATTTATTTCTGACACTGCAAGTACTGCATACAGCAGTGTCATCTTCTCTTGTCGTTTCTCTGTCTTGAATTTCTCCTCTGGCAGAAAACCCAAGTAGAACCCACGTTTTTTGGGGCCTCTACATCAAATTCCTTGAGTGGAGATGCACATCTTATTGTAACTCCTGCCCATTGGACCCTGATGCTCTCTTCAGGGAAGAGCTGGTTGCACAGGCAGTATCCCTGTGCCGACTCACTGTGTCACTTACTCTTGAAGACTGAAGCAACTGTGCCATTCTTCTTCTTCCAAAATGTCCTACACGATGACGACGGCCTTGCTTACCATATGTTCACAGATCGGAATTCTCACTCCCCGCGTTTTGGCAGGTATATAGTGCTGGGGCGCCGCCCGGTTGTGAGGCCCTAGGATCTATCTTGGTTGGCCAGGGANGGGAATATCCTAAATCGTCCTTGTGTCCGATTTAATATCCAACCGGCCCTAGTGAGAAACAAGTCTCGCACAGCCGGATTATGGAATTTTACGAGTTTCGGCCTTTCTGGCTTTTGCCTACTCCCGCCGAGGTTCTTCCACACTCCCACTCTATGCACTCTTTTGAAGGCGTTTTGGGGATTTGATCCTGCCAACCGCAGGATATCCACCACCCTCCTTCAGTGCATCTCTCTGATTATGGGCTCCTCTTTGTTGAGAACTAGAACTGTTCGGGGCAGTTTCTCACCACTCTGCCAGACAGAACGTCTAATTTCCTACTGAGGAAGTTTATCTTGCTCTGAAGATCAAGTTCCGTGGGTTTTGCACCCTCTTATGTAGCTGGCGGTTCTTCTCACTGATCGATGCACAGATAACACCAACTCTTGACTCCCCAGCTGGTTTCTCTGGCTTTCGGTTGATCTACTTGTATGGGCTTACATGCTGGCTGTGAGTCTTTGGCGCTCTTCTTTCCACTCTTCCATGTGGCCACAATTTCAGCATAGATTTTGAGGTGTATTACTGTACTGTCCTGTGGTCTGATGGTTGTGGACTATCAAAGAAGTTTGCTCCTCATCCCCCGGACTTGCACTGAATGCCAGCCTCGATGAATATTTTACAGACCCACTCCAATTCGAGTACTTGCAGTATATATATGTATTTCCGGCCTAATCTGGGGACACGTTTAGTACGCCCAACGCCTGCATACCCCATATTCTATTACTCTCACCAATCAAAACCAACATGCGGGAACTAAAAGAGGAAAGGCAACCTTAGGCATTTCCAATGCGAAGAAAATAGTGATAGTCAAGAAGAATGTTGAGAAATCGCTGAAAGCATGAATAAAAATAAACAATTCTGTGAAAGTTCTATTGCAATTTAAATGAAAGTCCGAGAGAAGTGACCAAAAGCGGGACTAAACATTTTACTTCTAACCTGTGCGTTTTCAAAAAATGTCTTACTGGCATTTTATAATACACAGGGTGTCAGTAAATTATTATGAACAATTTAATTACAACCAAAAGCAGAAAATCATTTTGCTATACAAAGCAGCGAGGAACACAGGTGAATTCGAAGGTACCAGCAAGGTCAGTTCAGTTCAGGTATCCAGGGCTAGACGGCGGGATGCCAAATTGTCCAGTTTCTTGCTGTGGTGGGCTCTTGGACCCCCCGGTGCTTCGAATTGACGAAAATAAGGTCTTCAGGGAATGGTCAATTCTCAGTTTCCGTGCTCCGTGTAAAATTTTGTCACAGACTTGCATGCATAGTATACGCAAAAAATAGATATGAATGCAGTGTGAAAAGGAATATTTCTATTTTAGTCATCGTGATGCAACTTCCCTGGTGTGTTCTTCATTCCTCACCAAACAAGTTACCTTGCTCTTTTAGGCTGCAGCTTGAACTGCGTTACTTTGCCTACTTCTACTACTTCACTCGGCAAATTATCCCAGTCATTTACCACTCTTTCGGCAAAGAAGTGACTTCTGGTCCCCAGTCTGGGTCTTTCCTTCTTGATCCACAGAGCGTGTGCTCTAAGGGTTTCACTCTTTCATTTCTAAATGAGATCATTGGCGGCCTCTATCTGTGTCAAGCCTTTTATTATCTTGAACGCTTCTATTAAGTCGCCTCTTCGTATTATACCCTCGAGGGAGAACAACCCCAAATCCTGCAACTTTTGGTCATAATTCATCCCTCTACAGTGACCAAACCACCTGGTGATGCGATGCTGTGCCTGTTCGAGAAGTCTGCTGTCACTCACCAATTTGGGCTTCCAAGCTTGAACGCAGTATTCCAGGTGTGGTCAGGCAAACGCATTGTACAGCGGTAAGAGGACACGGCTTTCTCAAACATACCTCTCTTTTCAATTGGTATACCGCCCTTGTGGCTTTCTGTGTAGCGTGACGGCACTGTTGGCTTGAACTGAAGTTTGACCCCATTATCACCCCCAGATCTCTAGCCTCAATTGCTCTGTTCAATTCCCTTCTGTCCCCCGGAGGGCCCATAAAGCGAATGGGCCTTGGTTCTATTTCCTTCCTTCCATCCTTTTTTTTTAATATGCTCTTTAGTATCTTTAGGATTACAGACGTAAGATTTTCTGGTCTATAGCTAGAACACACTTCTGTCTCCCGATGGTAAATGGGGATTACAGTTGGCAGCATCCAGTCATTGGGGAGTCTCCCCTCCTCATAGGACAAATTAAATAAGGTAGCTAGTGGGTTTGCCACCACACATCCCAGCGGTTTCAGTATCGCTGGATGTATCCCATCTGGCCCTGTCGCCCTTGTAGTAACTAATTGCTCAATGCTCTTCCGTACTTCCTCCACGGATATGTCTGTATCTTCCATCTCTGGTATCTGGAAATTACCAGCCACTGGAATCCCATGAGGCCCTTGGTCTGACCAGTAAACGCTTCGGCAGAATTCAAGTAGTGCAGTGGTTTTCTCCTCCCTAATTGTGGTGCGTTTGCCTCTCCCATTCTTCGTCGCACCGACTGAGCCCCTCAATATGGCCTTGGGTTTGACGTAATTAAAGTGTGCCTTAGGATTTTTCTTGGCATTACTTGCAATCCTAATTACGTCCTTTCTGTGGTGTTATCGTTGCACACCGTCTGCCTTTTTTGAGCTCCTTTGTATTCTAGGCGGGCTCGATTTCCTTCCGTTTTCTTATATTTTTCCATGCCACCTGTCTCTTTTTCATTACATTTCTTACTGCACTTGTCAACCACTGTACCTCTCCTTCTGACTGCTCTCAGGGGTGCAACTTCATCTGTATTTGTCATGAGATTTTCCGTAATTTTAATCCACAGCTCCAGATAGTCTGGTTTACAGTCCGCGAGACCTGCTAACTCAGGTCCATTAGCCTGCTGTGATCTATCCTAGAGAAGTTCCTTCGATATTTATCCGTGACCAGCGGTCCTTGATTCATCAGTCACAGTCTCATAACTGCACGGTAGCTCTTGCCTAGTGGTTCTTCTTTACGGATCACTTCAATTTCGTTCGCCTCCTGTGACCACCAAATCAGGCACTGATGGTGCTTGGCCGTGCCTCCACCTAGTTGCTCCATCGATGTGCTAATAGAGAGCTCTTTCTAGGATCAATTTGATCAAAGATTCACCGAAAGACCCTTCTGACGTGGAGTAGGCTGTCCAGTCTGTGTTCTGTGAATTGAAGTCTCCTACCACTATCGGCTTTCTTCGTGCAATAACTACCCTAGGTAGGAGTTCCCGAAATTGTGTATGTTCTTGCCCTGTGAAACTGGGGCTTCAATAGACACAGGTTACAGGTAAACACAAATAGGCTACTGCTGACTGCTTCAATAGCTTGATTGTTGGAGGTAGTTAGATTGAAGTCTGCGTGGTGCTCTAGATGATTCGCCTTGAAAAGCGTCACTCCCCTGCCAGTTCCACTGTCCGTCCTGTCCTGCCTATACACTGAAACCTCTCTGAATACGTTCACTTTGACTGGTTAACCGTTCCAAGCCACATTTCACTGACCGCTACAATCTTAGCACCCTCTATCCGCGCTCTCAGATCTGGCCATTTGTTCCTATGCTAAGTGCATTCGTATACACTAGCGTTAGCCTCTTTTAACTCCGGCCAGCCTTAACTTTCTTCACAGAGGGTGTTTTCTGCCCGGGTCTCACACCCGAGCAGTCCGACCGGTTTTGGTATACCGGTCACGTCTGTTTCGTTTCTCGTTTTCTCCTCACTGAATTCATTCAGGGAGCTTCAATGATCGGAGTGCTAGTCGCTGCCAGCCCCTCTTCAATTCTATGTTATTTCAGTCTTGGCGAGTGGAGGAAGGCTGTGTTGAATCCTGGTGGTTAACATAGGGTTGCTCTATTGGCATTTACAACAATCGCCCGATCATCTGCCACAACTTGAATTGCTTCCCCAATGGCTAGCTTCATCCTCACAGATGCCGGTGAAAGGTGGTCTTGTAAGGAGGCACGGACTCCGTCCACGTGTGGCCCTGGTTGTTTGTCCCAACGGTTTAATAGACACAAGACGCTCTCTGGCAGTCGCGAAGATTACCTAATACAACCAGGTGATATTAACGGCCAACATAAATGAAATAGAAGATAGATTGCGAGACCTGAACCACAGCACTATATTTAAAAGTAAACAACAGTGGTGCCGCACGGTGCGCTGAACGACCAAGGTGGAAGTGTGTGGAAGCAAAGCGCGTCAACGTCCAGTAAAACAAGAACGTGACGTAAAACACGAGTGACAAAGCAGGGTCATAACAGTCTCTGTGTCGGATATTGGGAAACTCGACCAGCGTGGGTTTGGGCTGCCGCTGTACCTGATCTGTTGTCTGTTTACATTTTCCTAATCGTAACACCTTCTTTAAGGAAACATGTTCTGGAATTTCCACCGAGCGCGAGATTCACCGCATGATATCTCAGTGCTCTCTCAGTCTTCCTTTTACTGAACGGTTCCGGGATGCCGTATATGTTCACATTCTCATTTCAGATCAGATCAGGTTGCACAGGACAGGAGATGGCCATGACCAATCGAGCGTCCAGAGTTCCTTCGGTAGTAAGCCGCATGTTGCCTCCTTCCACTGCGAGTATTCTATACTGTGGTTCTTCACGTTTTCTGCTCGTTTCAGTTGTCTCCGCCTCTGCAAGGGAAGAGAAAGAAAATAATATCTTTTTCTCTTGTTCAGACAATAGACCCCACATTTGGAAGCATTCCATTTTTGGGGTGGTTAGTAAGTGAAATTGATTTGAGGCCTAATCCTACGTGTCTAGTTCGGGAACTAAGTCCAACCAGCGCCTACCAAGCTCCTCATTGAAAGCATTTACGCTCTCTAGATCCACTAGCTGCTTTGGCCACTTAGTCCATGAGTTGATTACTCTGCTGGGTTAGAAGTTTGAACGCACCGATAGTCTGGTGCGCAATTTATTTAGTTTATACATGTGCCCCCTAGCGTTGCTTTGCAACTTCTCGAAGAACACTACCTGATCAGTCCCTGATAAGCCATTCATAATTTTGAATGTCCCTATCCAGTCACCTCGAAGTCTTCTTCTTTCTAAAGAGAAGAATAAGGGATCCTGCAATTTCTGCCTATACGGCTTGCATCACTGCACTTCGACCATCCTTGTGGCTAATCGTTAAACCTCCTCGAGACAAGCGGCGTCCTTTTGAAGAAGGGAGTTAAGGATTTTATACAATACTCTAGATGTGGTCGAACAATCGCCTTGTATATGGGTACGAATCGCTCAGGTATCTTACGTTAGTGTCAACTGCAATCTAAAAGTCTCTCTATCGGCGCGGTGCACCGCTGTGGCACACTGTTTTACCCATTCGTAGTCCGCTAAAACTATGGTTCCTTAATCTCCAGCCTTCTATGTCGTTCCTAGTGAAAGACTGCCGCAGCTGCTCCATACGACCAGCCCTTGGTCTCGAGATATGGCTCTTTCCTATGTTGAGGGATAAATCCCATGTACTTGACCACTTGAGCACTCCTACTATGTCCCTTCTTAGGTGTGCTCTCCCATCTGATCCAAAAAACGTGACTTCGTCCACAAATATAAAGCTGGGAGAGCCCAGCCGCTCAGGAAGATTAATAATGTAAAGGAAGAACAGGAGTGGACCTAGCACTGACCCTTTTGGCACCGCACTAGCAATAGTTTCCACTGGTGAGTTCGCTTCTCCGACCCGAACCTGAAAGCTGCTGTCAGAGGGGAAAGCTATTAACCACTTGTGAATGTCAGCCCTTATCTCTAGAGCATCTGTCTTGGCCACAAGTAAGCGTCGACGCACTGAATCAATTGCTTAAGAAACAGAGTCCATCGCAGATAGGGATGGGTAGACTATCTCCTGTCGTAGTCATAGAAGATGTCTTA
>UZAN01058071.1:0-12329 GCA_900618425.1 Echinostoma caproni
TGTCTTTCTCCTGGAACCGCCGGTCATGGGGAATTAAGAGTTGTATAGCAAAAATAAAAGTTGTTTCATGCGTGCATAAGTAGAGGTGGTAGACTACAGTCTGAATGGAGGTACAAATTCATGTCCAACACAAAGAACAGTTGACAAAAGCGACCAGTGATTGTGCATGCTGAAAAGGATGAGCTGATGGAACTATGGAATTGAAGTCAACAATAGTCAACAGGGATTTGTTCTGAGTAACCGAAAACAACGGTTCTTTGAAATTGAAATTCAGTTATTCAAAAGGTGTATGTGGCTTTGATCATGTACTCAAAAGACGTTTTACAAGGTATCAGTTTTAGTTTAGCTCAAAGAAAATAGATTGCTGGATACTGTTTTAGCCAGTTGCTGAACTGAGAATGGACGATTCCTGCTCAGTACAAACTACTCTAAGTAAACGGGATAACATATTGTGCAAATCATTTAGAGAAATACCGCACATGGAAGCATGATGCCCGTGAGGCAGTGTGCCAGCGACATTCTCGTCCTCGTCTGTACTATTAACAAAGTAGCAGCTGTGCCAAGACAGTTCCTTGCGTTACCGCTGTACTTTATTATTCTTTATGTTCTGCCTACGATGTACGTTAAACATAGAATCAATTGTTGAAAAAATGTTTAAAATCGGTTCTCATAGCTTGGGTGAACTGAATTCCATTTCACCTGTTCGCCGAGCTTGGCAATTTGTCTGCAAACGTTTCATCACCAGCCGAGGTGATATCATCAGTGCTTGTGAACTGGCAGTGTTCCTTTAGATGTGTTCTTCTCCATCGACTGTTTTGTCCCTTGATCTCACTGTGTTCGATTCGGTTCGCCGTTGAACTGATGCGAGGGCGTGAGGGTGGGAGGGGAAGAGGTTGTCCCTCCGTCCTGATTGCGGTTTCGGGCCGTCGTTTGATCCTTGAGCTGCATTGGCGTGTACATTTGATCCAGTTCGATGTGCCTGTTCATTGAGTTGATTGAAGAGTACCAAGCCTTCGAGAAATTCTCTGGTGTGTTTCGACCGAACTTGGTCAATAATTCTCACTAATTCGAAGTCAAACTGATGTTCTTGTTGATCGTTGTAGGAAGTCAGCGATGGTGAGTCATGTCCCCTGACTTCCGATCAAGGTTCACAGATCTTTGTGGACAGTTTTTCCCCTGTTTGTCGGATATGGTGTTTTGAGCAGTTCTTGCCATTTATTTTGTAAATAACACTGCTTTTGTCCNGAGGCACAAAAGTATTGGAATTATATTTTTTATCTGAGTTCTGGAGACGAAATGTGAAATGGCACCAAAACGTCTCCACTGATATTTTTCAAAATGTTTAAAGAGACTTTGGTGAAGTGGAGAACAACAGTTCTTCACATTTGACAGAATCGAGACTATTTTGCTTATCACTTGCTGCTACTTCACTGGTACATCAATTGATCACGCTAGTCCGCAATTGCAGCTTGAATTGCACCGCTCTAAATTAATGTTACTACAAAATAATCATTTTATTCTAGGTAGAATATACTGCTTTGAATTCAGTGTAGGATACTACCCATCAAACATTCCAGCGTGAAACACGGGCTACTATTCAAGCTCGAATATTCAGTATTCATTTATCGCATGTGTGGCCCAGAGGTGTCTTGAATTTTATTCATTCTGGTCCCTGTTATATAATGGCTTTGGCAATATCAA
This sequence comes from Echinostoma caproni, assembly GCA_900618425.1. Taxonomy (NCBI): domain Eukaryota; kingdom Metazoa; phylum Platyhelminthes; class Trematoda; order Plagiorchiida; family Echinostomatidae; genus Echinostoma; species Echinostoma caproni. The sequence continues at coordinate 1,702 of UZAN01058071.1, forward strand.
CAGCTGTGGACTGTAAGTATGGTAAAACGTTTAGTCCCCAGCAAATAGCTGAGAATAGTTCGTTTTGTTATATTTGTCAATAGCAGCTTTTATAGTCGAAAGTGTAAGCTAATCACGTTGTTGCTGAAAAACTCCTCCCTGCATTGTTGCTCTCATTTGTCTCAAAAAATGGTGAGTTGTCTTTTGCTATGTTTACGAACCGTCTTTAAGTTTAGGCGAGACTCAACAAACAAGCGGCTTTGGTAATCCTGGTCTAGCTCTTGGGAAATGCACCAGTTTAAACACGTGCGGTGTGATACGGTGACAAACTACTGCGAATTGCTTCCAGTTTGTCCAGGTATCAGGATCCTCTCATCGACTCAAACATGAGTGCAGCTCGAGTGGAGAAAACTGCGGAGTAAGGTACCTATGTTATAAACTCTACAGCCCGATGGTCGGTCGTAAATAGCCGTTTATCCCTAATAATGATTAAATTGTCATTCATACAACAAAATGCTCATTTCAAACAATTTTGTACGATTCCCGCACACATGCAGGATAGTTGATGGAACGGTCCACTGGCACATGCGCATTGATGTATACACCATACTGAACAACGGAAGTTTGCTCCAACTGGTAGTCTTCATTTTTGGTCGTTGGAAGAAATCACCGATCGTGTCGTTTTGCCTACTACTAACAGATGAGTAGTATCTCACAACACTTATACGTCGATTTTCGACTTGTGCCTTCGTGAAAATCAACTTCATTCTTGCAATTACATACATTACATGTACTGATGGAACCCGTAAGACACTGGGACGTTCGCGTCAGATCTCCCCGTCTCCCAATGCATGGCTAATAAAGTTTCATTTCCGGAATAAAGATAGTATTACCACCTGAAATCAGATACAACATGCATCCACTAAATTCTATTCATGTTATAGTTTTGCTAGTCGCATACACCTATTGCAGCGAGAAGGCCAGCTGGCTGGGAAGAACGTCTATTGATTCAATTCAAAAACAGTGTATGCGTTCGATTATATACAGTCAATTCTGAACCGCGCGGCGGGATGATTCATGCCTCTTTCTTTGGGTCATTCCTTGTCGGTTTTGGTCCGCACTTGGCACGTACGTTTCCTCTTCTTCCGCGTGCCATTCTGACTGGTTTCATCCGATTGCTGTGCGACATGCGTAGATCGACAGCTCCGACGTTGTGGGATTCGGTGGGCATCTTTCCGGTTAGCTGCGGATTGTGTGTCTGGCTGTAATTGTCGATTCGCTCGTTTCGGGTGGTAGTCAACATTGTCTCGCGAGGTAATTCCCGCCACTGCGTTAGCGAGTTTGGTCGGATGAGCCTCATTCTTGATTCGGTCGCTGTCAGGACTCTCTTTGTTCTGCCTGTCATCACACTATGATTTATCGAGTTAACTGACAGTTGCTGGCGCATCAGTTACTAGGTAACCAATTCGCAGGAAAAACAAACACCCTAACAATTTTTTTTCCACAATTGACTCATGGGCGAAACCGTGATATTGCAATTTCAGTTTATCAATACCCCGCATGTGCCCTACTTTATGTTCAAACTTTCGGGTTGGTCGTTTTCTCATGGAGTCCAGCCGGTTGACGATCGAATAGTACTTTTCAGTTGCCTCTACAACATGTCACACACCGTGACCTCTAACGACCTGTGTACACGGTTAATTGCGAGTAATTTCGCCTGAGTGCGATCAATGCGTGTAGAGATAAAATATGATAAATATGATGTGAATACAAGTGCTCAAATCACAATCAACTCGTAAACCACAGATACATAGTGAAAACGAGCAAACGTGACTACTGAAATTAGCGGGAAAAAATTGGGTTGCCAAACAGAGGAATATTTGATAAGTTCAAACCTCGCCTAATAATGAATAGCTTAAAAGTTATGTTAAATCAATAGATGTGATATGAGAACGGGGATTGTTGGATTGTTGAACTGCACAAGAACAAAACGTATAAGCTGTTGTGAATACTGATGATGAACACACTCATCACATTTGTATGAATTAAATATCCACCCATTCGGTTATGTTGCTAGTTAACTTCATCTCTGATCAGCAAATATCCTCAGAAAATTATGTCGTACGGTTCATTTACTGTTTCAGTGATTATTTCTATAAGTTCAGGCTTTTGGTGTAAGTTCTATTTGAGACACCACTGAAAACGAAAGGTAATGTATGTACATTTATTCATTTAGCCTGACACCGTTCATTGCAAAACAAATCGTAATCCAACTGAGGATATGCTCGTTTTTGATCTACAAACAATTTTTTCACAGTTCTTATGATCTTTACAAACCAAGAGACATTGTGCTTGATTGCATGTAAACTATTGATTTACACAGTTACATGGTTATACAAAGTGCAGCCCAAATAGACTCTCCCCCACCAAAACGAGTTTTCTTGAACCTTATCAAAACCTTTTTCTGATAATGGGCCGAACTAGGGAACCTTACTACAAACACCCATGCTACCCGAACTCGAGACCACTTTGGAAACCAACTCAATTCATCACAACTGTTCAGTTTTGCCCACTTGTCGTGAGTTCAACCAAAATACGGATGTGTGAAACATTACCCTTCGTTGGATCAACCAGTAAAAGAAAATATTCACTCAGTTTGGAAGAATGACGATATGGCATTCGGTTCGATAGTTTCTACTAAATCTAGGTGAATGCAGCAGATGGAACCTTGTTAGGGAATTTTTATGAACGGAGTATATAAGTTAACACGTGATCAATGTGGAACGTGTAATTTTAAGTAGGCAAGGGTATCTTCTCATTCGGAGCTGTGAAAGGAGAACGAATGAAGTGAATAATTGTTCTCTAAACAATTATAGAACATTGCATTTTATTGTTATTTAAAAGATGGCTTCACACAGCAATCAACCACTGGAACACGTTGTCAAACGGATACAGCGTATACAATCGACCGATTAGCTCCTTCTCCCGTCTTTATAATATTTTGAATGATGTACATTCAAACGTTTAGACTCAAAGAACTTCGGGTTACCTTGACTCCGCACCACACGGCACTGCCTCTGTGCATTGTTTCTGGTTAGTTGCGTCGTTACTGTGCATTTTTTGTTTCTGTCCAAATATCCATAACTCCTTTCCGTAGTAATCGTACGAATAACCTTGTATTTTGACATCTTGTAATGATGTTGAAGGGATCATATGATAGACTAATCAACAAAGCCTTTCCAGTGGAAACCACTTCCCCATCCTGGCACGAATGTGCATGTGACGCAGACCGAGACCTCTGATCTTGTCGTGCTAATTGGATGATTTGCTAGCCATCTTAAATTTCCTTGGATTTTCAGTAGCCGATACGGTATCAAAATTGTTCCTGTATTAGCCACATTTCAAAAACAACAATCTATGGAACCGATTTGTAGGGTCGTGTGCATTTTGCGGATGAAATATCAAGCCAATAGTAATATATAGTATATATATAAATAGTAATATCGCAGCCTGTCAGTTAAGTAGCATACACAAAAGATTGAGGTTTCATACTGCCGTTGATAAGTTTCGTGGTGGGACATGCCGCACGTCGGGTTCTCTGTTATTCCTGTTTTGTTCACCTGAATTGGTAACCATTCACTGGGGTCACCATCTAACATTGACCAATGGAATTCAAGAAATTGGAGTTTTGTGAATTGAGCTCAGCCTTCAGAACTCGTTTGTCAATTATTTTGACACTTGTAAGCCACGGGAAACTGTTTCTCCCACGAACCCGGTTATCGAATTCACAGCAAAAACACGTCCATACGGTATCCTGATTCCATCAGAGAGAGCTTGGCATCAAATTCCCTCATCTGAACTAGAATTCCGGTATACTTTTCCGTGGGGTTGGAGAAATGAACCAGTTGGGTTGATTTCATGCTGAACCCTTCGAGTGAGCCGTTTTTGTTATCGTATTAAACTGTTCTTTACAGACCTTGAATATACACACCGTCTAAAATGCATATTCCATTATAACAATGTTGCAACTGTACCCATGATGTAATTGCTCACAAGTAAATGTGACTTAAATGAGAACTACTAATAATGTCTGGTAGGTTTGTGTCCCGTGACCTGCATGGAATACCTGATTTGGTGGGAGGCTTTAGACTGAAACAAATGATGACTATAAAATGACCAGGAAACATGATCAACTGTCTCCCTTTGAAGCTTGCGGGCCAAAACTGACTGAAGACGACACCTGAACGAGCGTGAATATACAGTTCGGTTTAGTCCTGCTATGAGCTGGTTGGCTGGTTAGTCCGGTATTCAAAGCTCAGACGAAACGGTGGACATACACTAATGATGAGCTCTAATTAGAGAGAAATTCGAGTCTACTACTTCCGAGTGTATGACTGTTTGGATTAACCAAGGATTGTACCTGAAGGTGAAGTTTGAAGGATAGTCAGTTTAAATCAGTATCAATTGTCTCACATCGCTAATCACAGGAATCTGTGATTTGCATGCGTGTTATCGTTCAACTTAATCAATTTCCGTTTTACTAATGAGCACTAGTTGTGATGCGATCAGCAGACAGTATAATAGTCTGACATATGTGTGTGTTGTGTGCATGTTATCAAGAGATTTTTGTTTGTAAATCACGGTCTGGATGTTTAGGTTTTGCTGTTTGTAACCCACTCGTATAGGGGTGATACGTTCGTCTATTGATCAAACGGCCATTCGGGTTGTCCCCGCACCCTTCCACTCAAATTTCATTAACATTTTTTAACAGAAAGTTTGGATTCTTACTGCGATGTTGATGCTATTCACTCTCTGCCTCTTTGCAAGTTCAGTTTCGATGGCTTTGGCTTTCATTTGGTTATGCAACATAAGAACAGGAAACTTTAACAGATCCTAATCCCGTAATTCGGGGCAGCTTAAATCTCAACTTCATGAACTTGCTAGACCCTAATAAAAATCTAGAGTCTGAAGCACTCGCCAGGCTCGTGTGGTTGGTTTATCGATGCGGTTTCTGTCTGTCCGTCGTGCTGCTCGACATCCGTTTGCATCGGCGCAATTGATTGAATCTGTGTCGATGGATTCCGTTCGATTGGCCGAGTCGAATTGCTTTACCTTTAGGATAATCGGTTGAGGTCAATTTTCTTATCAACCGTTCAAGTTCTGAGAAAATTCTTACCAGTATTCGGTTTTATGAGGAACTGGTTGACTCGGTTGTCAACCAACACCTTAAGTCGTGTGACCGTCTGTATGAGCATGCCTTGTGCGACGCATCACACCTTTTACATTCAGCTCTCGCTCAATTCATGTCAACTTCTGTCACCTGCAATAAACCCACACTATTATACACTCGTACCACTGCTGTTCTCAACTTCGTTGTACCTTACATTTCACGTTTGTTGGATTTCGGGTACTGAATATCAAACGAACTTGTGTACAGTCTAATGTGAGTATTAAAGCTGCAATTTTCTAGATATGTTACACGTTCTCTGTTTTTCCTCGCAATCGTCCATATACTATTTGTTATATCTTTAAACTCATTTTAAATAGCGTTTCTGATAAAGCGAAAATGATAAGCTTTTTCAACTGAAAATTCTATATACATTGGATCAGTAAAGTGCACTAATGACTCGATGTGATGCGACTTTACGTTGATGTGTTTGTGGTCATAGTGTAGCGAGAAGGCGAGCTGGTTGAGAAAACGTTAATGGAACCAATTCAAAAACAACCGGTGTACGGGTTCAATTATATACATTCAATTCTTAACCGCGCAGCAGGATAATTCATGCCTCTTTCCGTTAGTCAATCACTGCTGGTTTTGGTCCGCACTTGGCACGTACGTTGCCTCTTCTTCCGCGTTCCATTCTGATTGGTTTCATCCGATCGTAGCGCGAGATGCGTTGATCGACAGCTCCGACGTTGTGGCATTCCGTGGGTATCTTTCCCGTATCTTTCGGGCTGTACTTGTCGATTTGTTCGTTTCGGGTGGCGATCAACATTGTCTCTCAAAGTACTTCCAGTCGGTACTTCTGCGTGTCTGGCTGGCTGTGTCCGTTTCTTGGTTCGTTCACAAGCCGGGGCCCTATTTGTACTACCTTACATCACAAAAGGTGCATTCTATCTTGTCCGGATTACATCTAGCTCTCGTATTAGTGGAGTTTTCCTTCAATATAACCTCGCAAACATTTATCAAATCCAGTGATCTTTTCCTCTCTCTATTCATATTTAGAAATCCATTGGAAGGAAAATGGAATGTCAGAACGTTGTCCCAAAGGTCAAAATTCAAAAAGAAAAATCAATAGAAACTGACTATGAGAATTAACAGTCAGATCACAATCAAACCATACATCCAAATTTTCCAAAGAGGATAGAAAATCGAATGAGAAGACTTATTGAACGCTTTAATGTTTTCCATTTGTGGCCACGTACAACTATTTTTCATCGAGTTTTGTTCCTTGATTGATGCCATCTATGACAATGGGAACAAGCCCACAACCCGGAGGTGTGATCTGAAAAACAATGTTTTTATCATTCGAATAAAATAAAGTTAGCAAAGAATAGATGATGATTTCATTTTTAACAAACAAAAAGGTTATTTGAATCCTATTATACTTGAGGATGCTTGACACGGAAACGTGACAATGGGTCCGTATTTCTAGTGAATGAAACATAAGTTAAACCTATCATTTATCCGGGATAATCGAAGCTTGTGAACAACAGTAAATAGAGATTTAATTTAAAACAATAAGCAAAATAGGATTTTTGCAAATCTGTTCATATTCATTTTATTATCCTATATTTGCCAACAAATATATCGCAACAGTATTTTCTAGAGATACGGAGGATAACATATTCATCATTCCTGCCAAACGCTAGTTGATACACATATTCGTAACTTCTTCTCTGAAAAACACCGGCTTAAATCAATAGTTTTGTCAACGAATTGGAGGGAAAATTGATTTTTTTTCAATTTCCTTATTTATTTCAAACTTCACTGTAGGATTTCAGTAAAAAGGGGTTGATAAATTTTTTGCATTGTCGTTTTCCGAAAAATTAATAACTTGTCGATAAGAAACACGGGAATTGTTTGTGTGTGTATGTGTGTGCCGCTGACAATGTGTCAGATAATTGCCCAGACCGTTCGTGTTCTATTTTAGTCCTTTCGGTTTTGCAAAATTTTTGTAGTTTTACATACATCCCAGTAATATGTACTGTTTTGGAGATAGACACTCTATTCTTCTATGCTACACCCGGCATCACATGGGACAGAACTGATCGGTTTGGAAAAATTATATATTTCCTGGTCTGTGGATCGGCGGGTAGTTGCCCGTCTTGTCTAGACAGAAAAATTGAACCAGATTGAGGTGACCTTTCGAACAGAATCAGAACTGAAAGGTGTTCGAATTGTGTTCAGTAACTGTGGTACCATTCATTCACTTCCCCCAGACTGCGTTAGAAGACGTTAAACGAATGCACTTGGAATTTGGCTGTCTGTACGATTGGTTTTATGCGGCCAGGTATATAGACTGACAGATCTATACTCGTTGAATGTTTATTCGCAACCATGGAAAGTTTGATCAGCACGCCGTGTCTCTCTTTTTATGGTCTAATTTATACTGTCATGAGTATTCTGTTACAATCGGGGTAAACATGTTAAAATAGGGTTATTCTAGTTTAGTTTAATCCGTTTCTGCTGATTTCTATAATCTTCCGAATGGTCCCACAGAGCACATTTAGAACAATAGGTTCACTCAATGATTTATCTCCAAATACGTAGTCCTACTTTCGGAATGATTGGACCCTATTTTATTTAACACTTGTGCTGAACACCTTACAACACCCATTGCAGAGTTAGTTTATTTTTATAGGTCCTACGAAACAATCTCTGGGTGCTGGAAGGCTGCCAGGATAAGACCCATTCCAAAGTAGGTGTCTCCAAAATGTGTACCTCAGCCCTATTGAACTTTTTTTGAAAAAGTGCTATTCAACCGTCTGACTACTCGCTCTGATGTTTTTGATCCTCTTCAGTTTGCTTACGATAAACCACTTTTAACTGTTGATGCTGTGGCGTACGTTGTCTATTCTGTGACCTCAGTTCTTCAGGGGAGTGTTGGAACCATTCGCCTTGTTTTTCTGCACTAAGCCAACGCCTTTGAGTCGTTTGACCGCCGCATTCTCATTCAACGTTTTGCTGAATGCGGCTTAGGATCCGACGTATTGAACGTTCTTCTAAACTACTTCTCTTTTCAGACGTAATTTACCTCATACACGGGTAAAATGTCGTCGTCTTCTTATGTAAACTCTGATCTCTTTCAGGGTGCCATTTCATCGCCCTTTTCTTCCCTGTATATAAACCACCTGCCTGTTCTTACCAACTTTATTTCCACTAATTACGAGCATGATGTAGTGATTTGGTGCCGCTCAAATATTGATGCTTCTTTCCATTAACTCCAAAGCAGCTTTTAGGTGATCTCTATTCCGATCACTCCCTTCTAATGCTCCCAAATGTGTCGACGTTCCCTTCAGTTTTATATCTGACCCCCGATATCAAACTAAATTTAATGATTTACCGGACGTCGTCGCTAACATCCACAGCATTTCCAAGGCTGACCCAGTTAAATACTTCGGGTTTGTTTCATCCCAAACTCTCTCTTGGACCTTCACATCTAGAGTACATTTACATCAAGGTTTGTAAACGTTCTTTTTATTCTTTCAGGCCTAGGAAGCTTGCTGTTCCCCCAAACGTAATTTTCAAATTGGTGGTCCTTCTGTTCCCCTGTATCTTTCCCCTACCTAAAAGGAAAAGATTTCGTGTTATTTTCACTTCCATAAAACTCCTATCCAGATGTAGTGGGATATTGTGTGCAACTATATCGACGCACGTGAAAGAATGGCTGACAGACTGTGGAACAAAGAAGCTCACTGCTTGCACAAACAGCTTATTAAATCCATGTCAAACCCTTGTACCCGATCCCATTATAAGCTCCTGCCGGCACGCACTATCACACACGAAAAAAGCATCCTCTCTTTTCCCGCTCGCTTTTTAGTGATTATGGCACCAATTTTTACAGGTTTGATTGAACACCTCATGAATTCGTTTATTTCTTCATTTTTTTTATCTGTCACTATCCTCTTCTTGCATGTAGTTCGCCTGTCATTAACCTAATCACACTCGGATATCATGCTCCTTATTTCCACTGTTTTATCGTGAAAAGAAATGCTGAAAATTCACCGTCCAGGTGCACAAAGCATACTCTGACTTGACTTGACTGACTATTGTTGTCGCGTTGGCCCCTAGGCGAGTTCTCTAGCTGGAGTTAAACATAATCATGTTAACAGCAAGGCTTATGTTCTTCAAGTGTGTGAACAAATCCGGAAAATATTTTATCGACCTATATAGCTAGCCATCTGCTTTCCATTTTCGGAACGCAAGAAATGTTGTCAATGAATTTCTCTAACATGTGCCATTCATGAATCTACTACGAATTTTTCTCGTGGAAACCAATGGCATCGTTTAATGTTGGCTGAAATGGCAATCACTGGGTGATGATGAATCTACAAGAATTCGTTTGGTACCGTCCGGCTGCAACAGCCCACGAGGTGAGTAATTGAGTAGCAAAGTATATCCGTTTGGATTTGTACAAGTTTGGATGGCTTCACCCAAATCTGGTGTCAGTTACCTCCAACAACTGATGTGATATTATGCATACTTGGAATTTCGCAACGAAAGGTTTTTTCACGTTTTTCGGGCACAAATAATGCATTTCCATCACATTCCAATTAAGCATGCGAAATCGGGAAAATTCACAATCCTTATTTTATAAAGAACGTGCGGTAACTTTAAGCTGGTTATTTTATTATGGCACTGCACTGGTCTGAGGAAATTTCGGTTTCGTTGGTAAACATCATGCCTTGTCTACAATTTTTCTGTCTAGTATTGCCTAAGAGATTGACATCTATCATGACGAAATGTTTTGTTCCGAGGACATCTGCTCCGTGGTTATAACTTCCTGCACATGAAACCAAAGGACTCTCTCTCTCTCTCTATATATATATATATATACTGTCCTGGCGGATTGTGATGCACCAAAGTATTTTCTTTCTCATCAAATCGAGTTTCAATACATTAATCAACTATAATAATCCTTTAGTTATGCACAATGAGTTATCTCTTGACTACTTCGATCTACTTATTTTCCAGGCTGCATGATTGTCAATCAAACGTGCCTGGTCTCAGTTACCAAGAACGAATAATCTCAACATAAAAATAGCAAACGTTATCAAGTATGAAAACGCAATTTATTCCAATAGGGACGGATCAATAATTATCCCAAATTAATTCCATAACCTTTACCATCTCGGTTATTTGTCACAAGGTATTATTTTATACAATATATTTGGTTTAGGAAACTTATTCACTTACCGTTCGCCTTTAGACTTCAGAAAAGATGCGTGACTCTAAGGTCTAGCTCATGCAAAAACCCCCTAACAGCGCGGATCTCAATGTGATTGAAAATCTGTTTTCCTTTTCGAAGAGAGAGGTGAACGTGCTACGTGTACATTGGAATTTGGAGGCAAAAGTGCGATTCTAAATGGAGCACAAAATAGAAAATGACTTCATAACAAAGTTGGTGGGTACGATGCCGAAAAGA
>UZAN01058089.1:0-10331 GCA_900618425.1 Echinostoma caproni
GGACTAAACTCAGAATTTAGTCTTTCAATATCGACAGTTTCCTTTTTGTGTTTACGGCTAGTGCCACACAATCAGTTGATGGCTCTCCATATGCCACAACAACTAGAGTTTCCCAGGATAGTGTTGATGTACAGTTTGTTCAACCGGTTTATTTCAGCTTTGATCGAAATTGTTAGCCGCTTGACATGGATTCTTTGTCCTTGTGTATAGGCTTGTTCTTTCCGCCTGCGTAACTGCTTGAGTAGCGGTGATGAATATCTGTCTTTATGGATAAAGACCGTTTCTAGTGGACAATACCCCGTCTTGGTTTTAACCGATTGTACCTTTGTTTTATTGCACACCAGGTGGTTTACAGCGAAAGAGGTAAACCCCATAATCCATGATATACTGTAAGGGGGAGTTATGTGGGGGACCATTCAAGTAAGAATCAATTTGTTAATCCCGCTTTTGAAAAGGGTAAGGTTATAAGAGCTGGGAAACACGGAACTGGGAAGAGTGTTCCACAATTTCGCAGTCCTCTGGGAAAAAAGATTAGAAGATAGATGTCCGGCATCTGCGGATAGAAACCTGATAAGGGTGACAGCTCTCCTGAGAACGAGGTGGACGAGAAAATTTCAATGGAAGGGGAACCGCTGAAGTGAATTCGGAAGAGCAGAAACCAAAATAGTAAGGATAGAAAAGAGGTAACGAATCGATTGCCCGGTGGTGGGAAAGCGACTGCAGGTTGGAGGTTAACGACGGTTCGTCGATCAGCCGGATGGCCTTGAAAGCGGCCGAGGAGAGAAAGAGCGGAATACGAAGCTCCATCCCATACGTGACTGCAGTATTCGAGCATCGAACGGATTTGAGCTCTTTATAAAAGGAGAAGGTGCTTGGGCGTAAAGAAACGCTTTGCGCGGAATAGAAAACCGACTTTGTGCCCAGCGCGAGAGACAAGTGTAGAAATAAAAGGGGACCACCAGAGAGAAAAATCTAGGGATAAACCCAGGAGGGACAGAATTTGTGGAACGAAGGGGTGCAGAGAAGAAAATCAATTGAGGAGAATAGGGGACACGTTTAAGAGAGACTGAGAGGAGAGGAGTTTTGGCAGCATTGAAATACACATGGTTGGTAGAACCCCATGCGGAGATTAGTCCGAGATCGGAGGCAAGAGAAGCACCAATGGTCGTGATCGATATTGGTAGCAGCTTGATGGGCTGTTGGGTAAGAAAGAGAACAATGGAGAGTGGCATCATCGGCAAAGCAGTGGATGGGATTAGAGGTTTGAGATAAAAGATTGTTGATAAATAAAAGAGAGAGGGCGGGTGAAAGTATAGAACTTTGGGGAACACCGGCGTTCACAAGAAATGGCCGAGATAGGACTCCATTTACTCAGATGGAGATGGTTCGCTTGCTGAGGAAACATCAGACCCACGATACTAGAGACGGGTGGAATCCGAACAAGGGTAATTTCAACAACAGACCTTCATGCCCAACGCGGTCGAAGGCCATTGAAATGTCGATCGAGATTATTTGAGTCTCTCTAAGGTTATCAAGTGCAGTCGACCAGGAATGTGATGTGAGCGCAAGTAGATCATTCATAGACCAACGAGGGCAAAATCCATACCGACAGTCATTCAACAAACCTTCACGTTCGAGAACCGTGCGCCCCTGGTCGGAGATAATGGTTTCAAATACTTCCGAAATTACAGAAGTGAGAGTGACGATACGATAGTTGTTGGGGTCAGAAGGGTCACCACGCTTGCGAACGCATTCTCGGTTTTGTTACGTCATCTAGGCAAACACCGACTAAGGATACTCGAGACATTATCGATCGCCCGCAACAAACCCACAAGGTGCGTCCAAAACGTATGATCTTTACCCTTAGCCTTCCCTGGTTGTAACCAGTCCCGTGCATCACACACACACCGTACACTATCACACACACATGGTTAATACTAACCAGATTTCTTAATTCCCTTCATTTGTCTATTTTGTTCAATGTTACAAGTGCGCGATCGATGAGAGTCTGCGAAAGGAATTCCTCTGGCAGTGTTTGTCTTCTGACTTGCCTGTTCAGATTCATTACGAGATCCAAATGTTTCCGAACAAATAATGACATTTTTCCATGGAGCAGAGAAAGATTTAGGATTGAGTGAAGAACAGAAAAGGCGGCGCAGAACAGGTGCTAACTGCGGGGCACACATTTTTCGGACGATAGGTAGAATACTGTACGGACCGGGCGGTTTATAAACATCCGATTATAAATTATTCAGTCGAACCGCAGTTGTAATTTCATTTTGCACTACTCAACTACGAGTTCTGTTCTGACCACATAACAATCGTTCCGGAATCTACCCTCAACAGGGTCGGTAGATTGTCATTACTTACGAACTCAATGTAGAACATGGCTAACCTGTTTATTTATGCTCCTTAGTTCAAGCTTCAATAAAGCACGCTCAACCCTAAAGCGTGAGCATACCACAAGCCTTACGAGAGTTTGTGCGAGTTGATGATTCAAATGTGCCTGCCAGACGTACTAACCGGACAACAACAATCCATGATCTTCACCGGCTCCTGGAACGATGGACTGAACAGTTTGATTTCAATTTCCACTGAATTCTTTTAATGACCGCCGCGAATTTTATGAAGCACAGTGCCTGATGTACTCCCTCCTCAAACAACTCGTTTAGAATCAGTTACCAATCCCATCGTAGGTGAATGAATGATCAAGAACTGCTCTTGGAAATATTAGGGGGAATCGGCTAAAGCCAAGTTTATTCCAAAATTTTGGTATCTTTCGTTCTTTGCACGCTGTCATCACCTTATGTGTAACAATTAAGTGACCTTCATGTTAGACGTTTTTAGGTCGCGACTGTATAAATTATAATTTTACTTTTATGTGTCAGCTCAAACACGGGGTAACCGACCAAAGACCGACGTTTGCTGCAGCAGCTCAGCTTTCAACCCAAAATGTCGTACTGCCCTATGAGAAATCCTAGTGAAGCACAGCGTATCTGATAAATATGTGTCCCACATAAAGTCAGTATACTATCAGAGCATATGGCAAGCGTTTGCCGTCCGCCTCTTTGTGTCCAGTGGAGTTCGAAAAGGGTTTTCAATCTCTCCAGTCCTGTTCACTTTAATAGTTAGTGACATCCTCGTGAAATCGCGATTGAGTGCCTGGTAAAAATTTAATCCCGAATACACTTATGATGTGATCTTTACTTTTTCAACTGCAAGTGAATTCTTTGTTGCTTCGACTGAATCCAACCAATCGCGATCTACTGAGGACCCCTTCATACGTCATCCTCTGAACCGGGACTACCAAAACCCCGTTCAAACTGCGGTCTCCATAAACAAACAAATGCAAGTTTTTAGCGAGTTACCGATCCAGGCTGAAAGTTTTGGTCGGGTGCGATTTGAGTGCTCATGCCCTCGTCTCACTCGGGAAAGTTATGTCCTTCAGACAAGAATGAATGAACCCAGCGATAATTGACCTCGGTCAGTCGGACAAGATAGATCGATAATATCAGTCATCGTGCGCAAGCGTGAATGTATGCAATAATTAGTGGCATGAGTAGGGTCAAACTATAGACCCTCAATAGCCTAGTGAGTTAATTCCACCAAGCAAATATGGTTGCCTACAAATGTGTGGCAATGATAGACACACTTGACAAGATGTTTAACAGTGGCACTCGGATGCGATAAAAGAATGAAAATAATAAAATTTTGATTGATTGGCTAATTGGGAGAAATCACATTTTTCTCTGTTATTCCCTGACTGATATCTGTAGATTATCTTCGGTACGAATGACAACAATGTGAGATGTGAACTTCCTCCCTTCGTTACTCCGCCTCACCACACAGGTTAGCATTCTTGTTGCGTCATCCCTCATTCGCATCGCATCGTTTCTCAGCCTGATTAAATCTGTTTTTTCCTGAGATTCAGACCGAGGGTGATAAGAGTGACTAGAAGTTATCCATGATGCTACAAATGATGACAAATGATAACCAGTGCGTTATAGGGTGTTTATTGTGAGGCAAGTACAGCACTCGACCCAAAATGAACTGGTCCAAAGGAGGTAATGAATGTGGTAGAAGAAGACCTGATGCACTGTGATAGGATTGCACCAAGCGTGACGTAATCACCACCATGGCAACAGCAGTGAAACCACAAATTCTTTTCGAACACAATTGCGGTTTCCAGAGAAGAACAATTATCATTTCAAAAGTCGTAAAGTTCGTGTAAGTCAAGATCTCATGACGACTCGAAACACTATGGGTTCGCCGACATCGTGGCCGGAGTCCAACAAATATCGTGCACTGTATGGTAGATTCCATCCACGAGGATTACTGTGTTTAGGGACAAGTTTGCACATTCTTGTTTGTAGGCGACGTTTTGTCCTTCCTTAAAGCAAAAGAATTACGTGGAGGCTCATTTCTGACTAAACGTAGGGCCATAGAAATGTTAAGAGAACGCTTGTCGCGCATAGGACCGGTTTCATTTTAGTCGGTTGGAGCATTCACAACCATTCAGAGAGGTGGTTGTTGAATTTAACGGGCAGCGTTCTGAGGAGAACCCCGCGACGAAAGTGAATTCGTCTTTCCCGTCGTATCTGTGGTAAATATCAAATTTGAAGAACTGTACAATCGGTGTACACGCGAAATAATTTTCCTGTTCCTCTTTTTCCTCGCAATACGATCTCATGTTATCCTTCTTCTCGGTTCTACCGTGTTTGTGTGACACNGATATATATATATATATATATATATATATATAGTAATGTATTTTTGTTGCAGTTGTAGTACGCGCAGTGATCTCGAAATACGAACCACGTATCAGAAATCATGGACGCCACGTAAGCATTGGATCACACTGATACTAGCACAACAGTATCCCAAGTAACTGAGACGCGAGGAAAAAGCCACAGGATTAACAGTTCGTTTCTTGAATGAAATCAAAGGGATTAAGTAATATGTACAAAGTTCATTGGTCATCCAAGCCTCTGCCAGTCACTTACTAGTATTTGTCGTGTTGTTCAGCTTCAGTCTGAGCCACACGGTTTCTGATTGGTTGGTACACTCGGCCTATATTTTGTAGTCCAGAAGCTGTGACACGTACTCGCTTTTCTGACGTCACTCGGGAAGCTTGATTCATCACAGCTTTCCGAAAACTGTAACGTGGCGCTCCGAGAAATGCGTTATCTCGTAGGCTAGGAGCACCACACTTTGGCAACTCGTTATTTGCTCAGTTTAATACACTTAGAGTTTTACTATTTCGGTTTAAATGGGATTCTTCTTCATATCTCACTGCTTTACGATGTTTTCATCTCCCCTTCTATGCTGGTCATCAGTAAACCAAGCGCACAAAACACCTCTCTGGAGACGGCTCTGGTACACACTCGACTATTTGGAGTATTCTACCTTAAGGGGCACCCTGCTGGACCCAATCCAAAGAATACTACTACATATATACATATATATAATAATAAACTAGTTCTAACATGATCCTTGGCAAACTCTGTACAATATTGGCTCCAGATTTATTCCAAACAGCTTTAGTGCGAAAATTTACCGATACGGTAAATAATGGTCCGAATGAAGAATGTTCAGGGCTCTCTTCATACTTGATGTGTAACAACCTATTGAATACTGAATATCTAGAATTATGCATCACGTTTGAAAGGGAGATATGCAATAGATATAGCTGATGAGGAAGGATAACACAGTGGAAAACTAATTGTGAATGGTTTCACCCCAGTTTGGGCAAGGTAGTCACTGTGGTTGGCGTAATTCGGACTCCCATTCATGATTTGGTATACAAACAACGTGGAACAAGACCGGAGATAATGAAACCAGTGAGATAATGACCAGACGGAGAGATACGCATACCTGACTTGCGGCAACCCCCGCGAATCGCGTTCGTGTGCTTCCAGGGAACTTCTGTCCAGTCCTTCATATACTAATACTCATTAGAAAAATACAGAAAATCGGCCCTAGAATTGAGTTGACTGAAGTTAGACCCATCTAACCCATAACACCTGAGACAGAATGATCTCAATGATTGTTCACCTCGAAATTCAGTCGTCGAGCTGCAAATGAGATTTTCATTGTATAATGAAACAACTATTTGTTCGAAGCCAGTTATGCTTATGAACTTGTCCAGATAGTTGTCTGTAGTAAAAATAAAAATGATTTTCCCACTTGTTCTATAGACGTATCTAAGTATGCTCGGAGTCATGATTGTAACTTTATTTTTTCATTGTACTTGCTTACTGTACTTCACTACGGCTGGCTCCTTGGAAAGGATAAGCCGGCTCCAGACATAATCATGAAGTTCCTTGGAAGTTTGTTACGGGAGACGTCCCCAGAGTCACTCGGCATTTTTTATTTTGAGGGCTCACCTCTGGTGTTTGCACAACCAAGTGCGAACTGCAAGGTAGCAGGAAGTATTTCCACGCCGCGGAAGTGAGGGGGTCAATGAATTTAGTTTTAAAAGACCAACCACACCAACCTTTGTCACGACACCGTCATTGGGCTTATGCGGCTTTTGAACAGGAGCCAGGTGACTAGTCGGAAACCCACCACCCACTCTGGTGGTGTTTCACCTTGTTTTCTGGATGGGAAATCATTGTTTTCTGTGGTCTGTTTGAAAACAAAAATCACAACCACGCCTCATATTCTTGAATATCGGTTGTATGTTCATAAATATTCCTAGCATTTACTTGTTCCATGAGGCAAAATTTCAATATTTGTTATACAAAATGGTGTAATATTGGAATATGATGAACAGTATGTGCGATGGAATCTGAACGATCAAACATATGATCGACAGAAAGCAAATGATTCGGTGCACTCTAAAACAATTATGTGACGAAACTGAAGGAAAAGCGGATGGTAATGTGCAAGTGATAGCGCTGGACAACATCGTATCAACCTGAAGGTTGTCTGTTCGAAGTCAAACAACCGCTGCCTAACTTTAGTCACCTTTCCTGTTTCACAATGGAGTCCTCGGTCGCTTCCAAACTTCAGCTCCAGCGTCTCTTTTGCATAAAGGCCACAACAATAGGTATGTAGTAGTCTCTCTCTTTCTGACTTTTTCCCCCGGGGGAGAGACGATATCTGTTGAAAAACCCGTTACCCCCGTATCTCGATCCCGAATAGCTTTGACTACACACATGGTATAAGTACTCCTCGAACGGGTTCAGCCAAAGTGGTGAACAGGGTTAGTCATTAACAAGTTTGGACCGAAAGTCATTCCGATTTTGTGGATATTTGGAGATCCGTTCGAGATGAGGGTTTGTTGATTGTGCGATTTTGAGTCTTTCAAAAATAGAGCTTTTTAACTCTTTAAAGAACTGGAGACTTCCTCCTTGGTAAGTTCTATCTGTTGTTTTCTCGACTAATTTCAAGTGACCTTGGATTTGTAAGTCACATGATGCGCTAACGTTGATTGATTGTCCCACACTTGTTAAAATTAGAACATTTGCTTGAAAAGGAAATCCCATTGACAGCACTAAGATTAGTCTCGCTGAACGAATGAAAGACAACCGGGATCTCACCTGGATGGTCAAAGAAATTGGCACAAGCTTTTCGAAACCTGAGCTCTACTTACAAAAGAATTTCGTTCAAACCGCTTGAAGTTCAGCGATCAACGATCGATTAAAAGTCACCCGGGATCAACTCATCGTCAGTTTGGCAGAACAAAAACACTTGTATCACACACGGTAATGCGCAGCTCACATACACGCAAACAAGTAACATTGATTGTTTCACCCCAGACCCATTTTGTTCCACATCCCCTCGCTCATGTGTCACTGAATAAATACGATTGCAAGGGCTTCCGGATGAAGGCAAGTCAAATCAAGTCAAGTCAGTTAAGTCAGTAGTAGTTTTATTCATCCGGGTGAGTGAAGTTTCGGCATTTACACACCATATTTGTGGATTCAAATTTACAAAATCATTACATAATGCAACTGAAAGCAGCAGAGTGTGTTTGGCAATGAAGCAAGCATTTGCGCAATTCTGTGGAAATGTTCTCCTTGTCAATAAGTAGACCTGCTAAATATAGCAAAATGGAATTACGATAAGAAGAGTTACGTGCAAATAAAAGTTTCAATCTTGAGCGTGTGGATGATGTTGATACAGCTTTTGAAAATTCGTTGTGTAATGAGTGGTGAGTGTCTGAGAGTATTTTGGCGGCGAAATTTTCACATGGTTCTAGGTGTCTGTCAATGTTTATCCCTGACAATGCCACTACATTTACAGATGTTTCAGAGATCTCGCCAGTAAATAAAAGTCTTCCTTCAACATACCGGGGAAAATCACCGGGGAGCAATAGAACCAGTGGGGTAGAATGCATGCATTCACGAACCTAACAATTAGCTTGTGAGGAACAGAAAATATTCTCAATCGGAGTGAGAGATATGAAAGTTTTCTAACTTTGCAGAATGTGTTTTGAACGTGCAGTGCCCATGATAAATTGTGTGATATGGTGACACCAAGGTATTTTACAATTTTTGATTTCGGTAAGGGTTGTTGATTTGCAGAGAGGGTGGGGAACCTATTTGTGAGGGCTGAATATGGTAAATCGGCCAAGAGAGAACGTAACTTTCCATTTCGCTTGTTCGCCAAACCTGGCATTTTGTTCGCAAACGTTTCACCACCAGCCGAATTGACATCATCAGCGCTTGTGAAGTGGCCACTTCACAAGCACTGATGTTGTCACCTCGGCTGGTGATGATACGTTTGCAAACAAATTGAGAAGTTGTGCGAACAGGCGAAATGGAATTCAGTTCACCCGAGCTACGGGAACCAACTTTCAATACTTTGCCAAAACACAACATCTCGACATTTAGATGCATTCAGTGCGAGGGAACGGGACAAGGACTAAGTAACAACATCGTTTAGGTTGATTTGAATTTCTGAAGGCTCTTCAGACGTGGATGTCTGTCATGTGTCAAACTTCATTGGTCCACCCATTCGGTACTCCATTTTTAATTTTTTTAGACCAAAACTTTTATTTCGGGAAGAGTCGTGTAGCAGTTAGTAATATAAAAATTACAACGTCCGATCAATTAAAGGAAAGTCTGAATTACGTATTCACCTGCTCTTGTGAAAAACCCAACTCTGCCGGGATTCATCTGTACGGGTTGGGGAAAACACATGATAACATGGTAAATTAGCCGTAATCAAAGTAGACAGGACATGTAAGTGGGCTACGGCCCTTTTTATTGATCCGGTAATTATCTCTTGGAGGTAATAAAGAAATGTGGGTTGGATAATGGAAAGCATTGGCAAACTACCACCACCACCACTAAACTTGAAGAAACAAAACCAATAGGTCTGCAGTTGAAGGAAACTATGCAATGAGTAATTTGAAATACCCCATTTCCACATTTCATGAATACAAACACACAAAGACAGACCGAAACGTGCAAAAAGGATATGTATGTTCAAACCAAACTTGGACTGTTTCGTCTCTTGGCTAGTGTAATTCATTTCTCGTCCTAGACCTGATCAATATTATGTAAAATGACACCGTGGGATGCATGATGCATTCAGCATGGACGACTAAGTTGGATACAGTTGTACTGTCGGTTCTCGTCGTCCTGCCTACAAACTGTATCAAACACACACACGTGCATCACAATTGGAACTGGCAACACACACGCTCGCTCTCTGACACACCGTGGCACACTTGTTCACGATCCAGCTAATTAACATAGAGTAGGTGGCCTGATGGTGAAATGGATTCAGTGAAACGCACCGTAATTGCGTGCTGTGCACAGGAATGCCACTTTGGGCTTCATCCCTGCCCCCCCCTCCCCTCCCCTCTGAGGGCGGGGAGCGGGTGTTCCACACATCATTTGCATTGCATTGATGTATCTGGACTATGGCCTAGAGCTATGACCTCCCGTTTGTTGCTGGGTCTTACTACCGTCAGAGTTGAAAACAGTGTTCGGGTTCGTTGATCAGTGAACAACGTACCATCACATGAAGATGATCGGGTAAAAGCTATTTTTGCCGACGATGACGACGATGATCATTGATTTTCAGAAGTCTCTCGAGCAAACTAGTAACAAGGATGAAAAAAATCGAACTCAGATCAGTGGACTTGAACGGATTTTGTTCGATTGACTCAGTCGCACACATTTTAGTTATATTACCAAAAACAAGATGTAAAGTTACGATCTAAGGGTCGCAGAATTCAAAGGGGTGCGTTAGATTAAAATGAACTCGTTTCAGTACCGGTTTTCAGGGAATTCGACCTTATGATTCTATCCCATTGATTGCCTTCTGGAGATCATTAGATAATGCGCATAAAGAGAGTTCCAATGCTGGGTTAG